>OMNW01035903.1:12952-28930 GCA_900303245.1 Selene dorsalis
AAAGAGGAAAATCATGTCTTTTCCACAAAGCCTGTTGTATCAAAAGGTAGCATAGGAGCCTGGAGCAAACGTCTGCTCACCTGCCAGCCCAGCCTGACCAACTCTCTCTATCTATCTCTCTCTCTCTTTTTCTGGCCCTTGCCCACACCTCACACATTCAAAACTGCCAAATGCATATTATGTTGTTTTTTTTTTATGTAATTAACATCAAAACAAAATTCCATAACGTGCATGAAGAAAGAAGACATAAAAGAGGTCTAAATTTCCCCCCGAACCCGCCCCCCCTGCCATCGATATTAGCATCAATCCGGTTTAGGAATTCCCCGGCTGGGGAACAGGGATGGCTGCTGGGCTGGGCTACCACCAGCCCTGGTTCATATGCAGGTTCCAGTTCATCCACAGTTCACGCATACTCTCATCTTTTTGAAGCAGCATCCCATCAGCTCAGGATCATGATTATTCAGGACAGAAAAGAGAAGCGTGGCGTGCCATCAATATAACATCTGCCCTTCTCCCTCCCTCTTTGTTTCTCCTTTTTTTTCTTTTACACACACACAAAACTCCCTTAGAGAGTTAACGCCGCAGAATTTAAACCCATGTCCTGACCCTATGTGCAGATCCATGCCAAGTAATCACTCGACTATCGCTCTCATTTTGCAGCGCCTCCCCACAACAAAAAGCACACTGCCCTTAGCTTTGAACCTTTAACCATCCAATTTGACTTAACTTTGAGGATCATCCTGCAAAGTTAAGCATGCATATTTAAAGTTGCCACATCTGTAGAATTGCTGTTATTAATTCATGGACGTTAAACTGAAAGAATATGAACATGGATAAAAGCATGTCTTGCCCCAGTATTTTACTTTAAATTAATCAGGTTACTGCAAGAGTGCATGGATACTCATAAACATATACTGACTGTAGTGGAGTTTATATTACATCATATTTTATCAGATATCTGACAGTCATGCAGTGTTTATAACAACCACTACGTTCAGAAGTCAGAAGCCCACTGTGTCGTACATAGTGCACAGCTGAAAAAGCACACAGCACTGATCCTTAAATAATTATCAAACAACTGCAAATTATATAAAGTGGAATACAATACACTTATTAACAGGAGGTGAGACTACCAGAGAGAAACAAAAGCAGAAAGCCCCTGTTCTCATTAAAGGGCAGCTATAGTTCTTTAAAAAAGGGGATGAACATCTGTATATTTGACACACACCATAAGGAGGGCAGAGTGTATTTCCTTGAATGTTCTGAGTAGGGTTCCCCACCAGCAAACCAGCTTGCTTTTCCTGCACTGCCACCCACTGCCAACATACGTCTCTTCCATACGCAAGTAACGCACATGGAACTTCACAAATACATGCACACAAGCACATTTGTCCATCCACCTCATACACTTGATGACAGATCCATCCGTCTAATAAAGACACAGATACCCCAGCCCTGTTTGTACACACACAGAGACACGCACACACACAAACTTTGTTTCTCTCATCTGGCCTCCTCCTCCTTCTCTACTTGTCTTTATTTTAATCTGCAGGAGAGAAGTTCACCAAAAAGTCAGCGGGGCATACAAGAGTTGCGCCTCCAGCGTCACAGACTTGGAATGAGGAACAGGGGAAAGTGGAGGTAGAATTTATCAGCATTTTAAATTAACCAATGGTAAACACAGAACAATTTCACATCAAGAACACTACTCACTTGAGAAAAGTAAAATAACAGAGCATTAAGAAGCGTATATTCTGCAAGACTGACAGTGTTGATTTAGAAAAAGTTTTTAAAAAGTTATACTTTTATAATATTCATTTGTAGGAGCAGGGGTGAGGGATAAAAAGGACAAGAAGTGATGATGGCATAAATGGAAGAGAAAACAAGAATGAATGAGAGAGAGAGAAAGAGAGAGAGAGAGATCTGTATGTAGGTTATTGCAGTCTTACTGCACCACTCGTGAATTTCAAACAAGAACCCTGGGCAGAGCAGAGAGCAGAGGGAGAGAGCAGGGGAGAGAAAAGGGAGGAAAGGCATGGAGGCAGCGGGGTGAGAGAACGAATGCAAGCTAACACTGGAGGCTACCAGGAGGCAGGCAAGAGAAGTGGTTATTAATGAGATATCTTAACTAAAGATGAGCAACAAAGAGAGGGAGCGGAGGTGGAGGAAGAGAAGAGAAGGGCATGGACGTGGCAGAGGGAAACAGATCTTCGGGTAGAGAGCGCAAAAGGGGCTGGAGAGGTGATTGAAAGGTTAAAGATATCTACATATCTAAACTGAGGCGTATTTATCTATCAAATTAACCTCTTTACTTCATCTTAAGCTATATTCCCTCTGTCCATATGTGCATGCTGTCTATGAGTTATTCTAAGCGTGCAAGTATGCAACTGCGCATTTTGATGCAAGTACAGACGTGTGCGTCAGCGAATGCTTAGATATGTTGTCTTGAAGTGTATTTGTTTATGTCTGCGTGCAGCCAGGTGTTGCTCTTTGTAAGAGTGTGTGCACACATATTTCTGCTTCTGTGTGAGTGTTCGGCTGCAGCATCTTTCTAATTGCTGGTGTATTAGAGGGCCAGCTCTTTGATCTGGGGGCTGTGCAGGGCCTCAGCACTCGCTGCGCAGGGTGGTCTCCCATCATGCTCGGCTGATCACAGACGCAGTTTCGCTATTGGCTGCCTGGCAGGCCCTCCCATCAGCCTCGGTGCTACACGCCTCTGACAACTTCATTAGCCCGATTCGACCCTCCAAGTCTACTCTGCTATACTTCTTTCTGCCAGCAACAGGAAGCTAGCGCTGCTATAGCCGACACATAAGCAGGGGAGTTGACAGACAGTGTTACACACATATGAAAAAAGACACCACATAGAAAAACAATACATACATTTGGTTGAGGGTAAGCATTAGGAAGATGATGACATATTTTTTGCTAAATTCTTTACCTGATTCTCAAAAAAGGGTAGCAAAACCCATTATGAGGAGTAAAATTCTTAAAGGCAAAGTATTTTTCTATGTAGTTTTTGTGTTTTGTGCCATAATTTTGCATTCGGAGAGGGGCACTATATCTGTGTATGATATGATATGTGTAATAGGATTGTTTTATGTGATGAGTCAAGCAGAGTGAACAAGGGGAAGAAAGACGAATTGAATTTTAATTCGCTGTTGTCTATTATATGTCTATTCTAATACATTAAAAGCATCACTGTCTGTCAGGCTGTCTTTCTTAGTCTCTTTTCTCCTTTTTTCATCTCTCTCTCTCTCTATTTCTCTCTCTTCTCTCTCTCTCTCACGCACACACACACTAACAGTGGTCACACTAAATCTGAATACAGCACACATTGTCCACTGTTTGACACCAACATCAAGATGTGAGAATTCAAGTTAATTGTGTGTGTGTGTGTGTGTGTGTGTGTGCTCACTATTACTTTTGCTAATATAAAGGCCAGTGTTTCTGGCCCTCGGTAACTGAGAGATACAAAGAAGTAATTAATTGTATGTACAGACAGTACAGTGTTTTCTTCACATGTGAATATAAAGTAAATAAATTATTAAGATCTATAACCAATATCAATCAATGGCTGACAGATGGAAGCCTCACATATTCTTGAAATATCAAATATCAAGATGAGAGCTAATCTCCAATGCTTCAGCTTGTCACAACAAAAACTGATTGACGGTCCATATCATCAATAGCCTTTAATCATTTACAGGCGTAGCTGACACATCTAGGACAAAGCTTTTATAACATCCCATTTTAAATGACAGTAGTCATAAATCTGATCCCGTTAAGAAATGTCTGGTTGTCTTTCATTACAAGTGTCCCTGCTGCTGAACATGCCTGCTCTTCAGTCCAAGCCACTCAAACTTTTTTGCTCCCCCATGATACAAAGAGATTATGGAAGAAGTGACTATGTCTCTTCTCAGGACAACAGATTTCATCTAAATCCACCTGGCCAGCTCTTTGGACTGGTTTGATATCCAGGTTGCTGAACAAGACAGGTACTTGTAATACTGGGGTTTGGTAGCCGGTAAAGCAGGTAATCCAGGTTTACCATCGTTGTAGCTCAGTGGTAGATAGGTGAACTATTGAACCCTGTCCCTGCAGCTGAGGCTTGGTAGTGTAGCGGGCTAATTAGCTGGTCGCAGGGATGAGGAAAAAAAAGAGCTATCTCTCTCTTCCTCCCCTGCTCCACTTCTACTTCTTTTCATCTCTCATTCATGAGCCCTTGGTGGTGCCCTTGGCATTGGGTATGTAAACTATCAATTCATACCATCACACACAGAATCTGGACTGGCATTATAAAACCACACCACAGGTTGCATAATGAGCACACAGCCTAATGAAGTTGTTTCAGAGGTGATGCGGTGTGAAAAGGAAAAATCAATGATTATTTCATAATCCTGACACATATTTTATTTAATGTGAATTCAAATGCAGTCTGTTTTTGCAAAGATAAGCTGTGATGTATCCTGAAAACGAGAGCAAAGCGTATAAATATTACTCTTCAAATCATTTATTTATTCATCACCTCTCTCATCATACGGCCAGATTTAGACACTCAATACTTCTTGCCATTCCCGTTGTCTGTGCAGACTGAACTCCAGCACAGGTCACACTGGTTTATCCAACACCATTGGTCAAAGGCTCAAAATCAAGATCAAATAAGGAGATCTGTACACTGTCATCCCCCGTTTTTCTTAACTTCTGATTCACATGAAAAGGATTCAGATTTTTGTTTTTTATTCTATCTTATAGGAAACTTTTTAGGATTGGCACTGTGGGTTGGATGACTGGGATTGAAATACTAGCTTACTGATATTTTACCAACAAAACAATTTGAAAAATGAATTTGAAAAAGACTGTGAGAGCACAATGTGTCTATTGCCCCTATGGAAATAATCGCTGGCAGCCTTACAATTAAGCACCTCTGATTATTAGTTTCTGTGTGATTGACTTTCTTTTTTTACCCACAGTGAAAATATCCATCCAGAAAAAGAATGTTTTCTGGCTCTTCAAGCAAAAAGATGGCTGGCTGGATGGCTGAGAGAGAAACTCAATCCTGCTTCCTGCTGAGGGAGAGACGAGCGCTGGCTGTCGGCAGGCACACCACCCGACTACCACACAGGTACTGATTTGAAACAACAAGTCAAGAGAAGTCAGGAGTAAATAAGAGAGATAGATAGAGAGGGGAAAAAAGAGGGAAAGCAAGAGAGAGAGGGGTAATAGATTTGAGAGTGTTTTTGGGGAGTAAACAGATGGAGTAAACACAGCACGAGGGAAACCAGGGGACTCCTACCGAAACCCGCTCAATGTGTCACTGACACTGCAGAGCGGAATCAACAAAGTGCTCTGAGGGCAACATACACACATACACACCCACACCATCAGACACAGTTCACCAATTGGCTGGGACCCAGAGCTCCTTTCCAGAGTAGTGACAGGCACATGGAGAACAAGCTGGCTGACAGCACATGACAACTTCTCAGCTAGTGGAAAAACAGAGAGGCATCTCCTACTCTACTTTCTGACTGTGGCTTTCACAAGTGGTCTGAATATGTGCTGGTGAAAATGCATTAACACTAACATTTTCAGGATATTTAGTGTTAAATGTCACTCTGTGTTGAGGCGGAGCTGTAATTTACCTTCTCTCATCTCCTGATCGAGCTCTAAACCTCATCCTAGCACCCATCTGTATTGCTTCCCTCTCTCCAATTTCTTTCATGCCCTCAAACCTGTTCACATGCCCAAACTCTGCTGCTGTGTGCCAGCGTACCAACAGGCCTGTAGGCCTGTCCAAGAGAGAGATAGAGAGGAGGAGAGAAAGAGGGAAGGTAGCCAATTAAGACTGGGTAATGGGAGAGTGAATGTGAGAGAGAGAGGGTGTGTGTGTGTGTGTGTCTGTGTGCCTACATGCCATGCATGTGTGTGTGTGTGAATCCCAGACTTGAAGCGGTTGTGAGTGCTCTTGTGTGTGCATGCGTGTATGTGTGTGGTGCCACAGGCTGTACACATAGCCAAACTTAATTTAGCAGGCCCAGGTTTTTAACACAGGCCTGAAGCTAGCCAGCAAGCTATAGCTGGACCAGAGAGCCAGAAGTTAACAGGCACATTGCTCTCCTAAACCCCCTGAGATCTCGTTTCCACCCTAAGGGGTGACAGAACTCATTTAGCCATTGATGACCATCACTGATCACATCCTTGTGGTCATATCTTTCCGTCAGGCACTTCATTACAATAAAGCTTTATGGAGCAAAAACTTTCCCCCCTCTGACTTTCAAGACCTTGACAGTTGACAATGCTAAAAGAGGTACTGGGACCATTCAGCTGTCATTGACAGAACTTCTGACATGGTTTGTGATTGTGTGTGAAAGTGACATTTTGGAAGACTACTACCACTTGCATCGCTGCATACAGTCTGACAGGCTTGTCTTTTAAGCCATAAACAACTACAAAGATGGCAACATCCAGCTTGCTCCTGTTTTTTCCATGTCCCGCAGAAGGGGAGCTGAAAAAACATGCAGCTTTCTATATGTGTGTGTATATAGTGCCCATGTGTAATCTATGTGTGGTGCATGTGTGGCATCTGGGCTGAGATGGATATAGATTTTTTTGTACTGCAGTGGGGCATGCCCTTGACGTTGTTGTCACAGACAAAAACACAGACGCAGCAACAGTCAGAACACAAGCACACACCTTGATCACTTGTGTTTATGGGAATTCATGCCTAGGGACTTAACACAACAAAACAGTGCCGGATTGTGTCTGAGCCTCCAAACAAACATGTGCCAAACTAGCTAAGCAAATAGAAACCACATCCCCTCTTGTATATCTCATATGCTGCTTGGCTATGGAATTAATAAATATTGCATCAATGAACAGCAGATCAATTACAAATGATGGTTGGTGGATGTTGCCTAAAGCTAAAGATCGCAAAGTGACAACATTGGGTGATGCATGCGTATCTGTGCATGGGGAGGTGCGCGCACACTTTACATTATAAGCCTTAGTGTGTGGCATCTTATTCTGCGAGGTAATAGGCAGTCGGCTTCACAGCCAGAGCATGACCTAGAAAGTGAAACCACACGGCAAGGGACTAAATGTGTCACATGGGCTCAATCATTTTCTCTTTCTCTGAAGACAGAGAGAGAGAGACAGCGACAGAGGGAGAGAGAGAGAGGAATATGAGAGAGAGTGAGGGAGAGAGAGAGAGAGGCTTCTACCAACCCGCTGCACTCAGAAGCTAATTAAGTCATTTGAAATAGCCACAGAGGGTACCTGTATGCAATCTAGCCAAGGCAAAGGGTTGATGAGGCTCTGTGAGGCCCCAGGCTAACTTCAAAAAGAAGGCAAAGGAAGGGAATGAAAGAAAGAAGGAAATGGAGAAAGGAGGAGGAAAAAAAAGTGAAGTGGATTTTTTAATTGAAGCCCAACTTGAAGAAGAGCATGTGTGTCCGTGTCTCCTTGTGTTGTGCAGCAGGAAAAAGGTTAAGCATGCCCCCAGCTGAGTGTGTCTGCACACACAGGCTCTCAATGGGGAGCAGGTGGGAAGATGGATGGATGGAGAGATGGAGGGGTGCAGGAGAAAGGCTCCGGATAATTGAGGGAGTTCACTGAGCGGCCATGTCATACGGTGTGCATGTGTATGTGTGTCCATGAACCCTGTATCTCTTAATGGCCGATTCACACAAACAGTGTTTGCTCTGTCCCTTCTTACACACATATCAAACCTAAAATGGATGCGATCTTCAGTGTACACAAACTTAATTAAAATGTGAAGACGACAGTGGCAGGCAGTGACATACAGACAGAATAGGTTGGGAGTTAACCTGAAGAACCTGCGACTCAGTAGGAGAAAGTGGAAATAGAGAACTATAATTTATTTTTCAAGATGTACACACCGCTGACGTTATATAAAAATCTACAGCTGCGCTTCAACAGAACATACACATTTAAGGGTTTCGCTCCCTAACATGCATGCCCTCACCAGGGGCAAGCCTGGCGACACCAGCAACTGAACTGGGTCACATAGACACACACACACACAGTATAGACTGCGGCATTGGCAGCATGGTGATCACAGGAGAGGGCAGACAGGGGGCTGGATGTAGAGTGATTGGACTATTCTAGGTCAGCTCTCCTGACAATGCACCACTGTCTCCTAATGTGGTGGGCTAAAGGATAAAGGCTGAGTTTGGCATGACATTACAGCTACACATTCTAAAAGGAATACCTGCTATATACAAAGAGACACTCACACACACACAGTGCTTGCAACAGCAGAATCACAGCCAAAAACATACTCTATAAAGCACACAATGATACACACACACTTAAGAGCATGAACTACCATGAAATCACACATACATGTATGTATCGGCTCAAGACCCCAAGAACTTGATTCACCACTTGCTTTTTTAAAAACAAATTCCAGGTCTAATAAAGCTGTATGCAGCAGATCTTCTCTGCAGCCTATAGAGAGAGATCAGCCTGTGGACTTCAAAGAGGTTGCAACTAGGTCACCACAAGACACTGCAGTCAGCTAGAGCACAGTCTCTGGTCTGAGACATCTCACTTCTCTTCCCCCTTTCTCCCATTCGCTCCACCAACCACTGCCATGCTTTCTCTCCCTCTCTCTCTCTCTCTCTTGCTCTTTCGCAATACAATGATATCAGTGAAATTAAAATGGATTATGGCGCCTTTCTCTCTTGTCATTCCCTGGGGTTGTACAGCACCATGTCATGTTACTGTTACTATAATGTTACTTCTTTATCACTGTCCATCGAAGCTGGTGCTCAGCAGTGTTTAATTTAGACACAGAGCGAGATAAATGGAGGACGAGAGAGGCAGCAAGAGGAGGCAGAGACCGAAAATGAGACAGAGACACCAAGCAGAATGCAGAAACAGCCAGTCCTCCATGGTCACACACTGCCATCCTGATCTGTCAAAGGCCAAAGAGACAGTGACTCCAAAGTCTCCTGCTCTGCACTTTGGATAAAACAGCCACAGAGGCAGCCTGAGAGCTAAATGGGAAACAGGAACCTTAGAAAGACAAGAAAGAAAAGAGAGAGAGGAAGAAAAACTCAGGGGGGAGCGGGAAGGGCGAGTGTGGACAAGGTCAAAATGAACAGAGAGCTGCAGGGCCACAGTCCCTCTCTGAATGCAGAGCAAAACACAACAACTCTGTTAACACAAGAAAACAGCCACCAACATCTTAAGATGGATATTGAGGAGAGCACAGGAGGGAGGCAGGAGGGTACACTTATCAGGTAAGAGAGGGACACAATATACAGCAGCTACACATCCACATACACACCTACACTCACACTTATATTGGCTCGCTGGTGATGGGAAAACCACCCCTGAAAACATTAGAGAAAAACAAAAGAGCTTCAGTTTGTGGGCAGATGTGAGTGTGTGACTGTGAGTTTGTGTCACTGTTTATGAGATACACTTGTGTGCAACTGTACACCTGTATTCAACATATGATTGTTATTGCATGCATATTGGACAAATATGTTTGTGTCTCCATAGCAATTTCCATCCACCTGTGTGACATCTGGAAGTGGTGTTTATGTGTGTTCTTGTGTGTTGAAGCCAAAATTAAACATCCCTTTGCAGTGCATAATCTTAACTTCACCGGCATTTTACCAAATTCTTAATGGAGCGAAACGAAGCAGGATTTCCCAGCAAATAGCCATCCTCGTGCAGATGGTAGTTATTTTGCATACTTTGAGCAAATCGTTGTTTTGGTAAGTCTCTTTGGTTTAGATGAGTCTAGTAGCAGATTTATTTCCACAACAAATTTAGACCAGGGCCAGCACAGAAAAAGGATTTCAGTTCTATTAGCCCTTGTTGTAAAGTGTATTTGTTCATAAAGTTATCTTTGATCAATCGCTGGGAAAAGCTCAAAACTGATTTTGTATTCTTTAAGGAAAACAATTAATTTCTATTGTTGTTGATTGTAATATTGCCACTTCAGTTTGGACTAAAAAAAGAAACAGACTGAAATCCAATATACTCAGGCTAAGTAAAAGGCTGAAATGGTTATAATAGATCAGTGTCTGATAGATCAGCACAGCAGTCTATGCTTTGGCAGTGCATATCTGTGAATTTTGGGAGGCGGAGCTTCAGAAGGAGTACCTAAGCGAAAGGTGTGTCTGTTTTGTTGTTGAGTTGAAATACAGTATTTCTCTTTAGCACTGCTTAATCTAAATCAAATGGGTCACCCTATCACATGCTCAATCGCAATGATAGAATATTAGCAGTCAAAATTAGACTGTGCAATAAAAATGCATGTACAGCATGCTCAGGTGCATGGGCTGCTCTGGTGCTGCTGCATCCTTTAGACAGCTGATGAGTTGCTGTATGTCAGAACCTTCCTGGGCACGAGCTACACTCTGCTATCATGGCACCTGAAACAGGATGTGATTCTTTTGTTCTTACTCCAGTATCTGTATTTGCTTTATAGCAAGTTTACTTGTGTGTACAGTTAGGCTGTATGAGATACTGTGCCTGTGTGTTTTGTCGCAATTGTTGTGTTCCTGGGTGTGCGCCGTCGCGTACTGTGTTCTGAGTTGAGGTTGACATTCGTTTGACTGACATTGGGGGCGACAGCAGCACAGTGGCATATGGTAACCGCCTGCTAACCGCTAAAACTTGACATCAACGCAAACAAGTCATCCAAGCGTGGCATAGTGCGCTCCTAAGAGGGTTAAGGGATAGGCTGTCAGCATACGGCGGGATAATAACACCTATCACCATCATAATACCAGATAAAAAGGAGGGGAGCCACACCAAATGCACAGGTCGATGTTAATGCAGGTGAAACTGTAACTGACAAGTTACACAAAAAGAATAATTGATAAACTATAACGTATCTAAACATATATTATGTGGCTGTTGTGCAGGGGGGAGGTTCAGATACTGATTTTGGCATTTTGTGGCATCACACAGAGCAGAAATGTAAGAAAAAACATTCAGACACAGAAGAGTGCCTTACACCTGACATTAACATGAGCTTCACACCTAGAATCTGTTTATATCTGATGTAGCTGGATTATATTCACGCCTGACTTTGACATGCCTCTTTGGTATTTGCACAGAAATTTGACTTCTTTTTCCTTTGCCAAAATACAGATCGTCAAACATGTCACTACCTCGCATAATATTTATATGGAAAGTGACATTAAATACCTCATCTGGCTTGTTCCTTATCCCCAAGTAAGTTGACAATGCATTTTTGAAAAGTAAGCTACAACGAGAGCAGGCAGCTGCCTTTTCTGTTTTTTTGTGTGTGTCTTTTTTTTTTTAATTTGTAAATGCAGCTTTTAATGGACTAGAGATACAGTGCATTCTCTTGTGAAGCCAAACATCCTTCTCACGTAGTCCAGAGGTGACCACATCTTTAACATGTCTTTTCTTCTACTCATTAATTCAAGTTCAACACAAGATGCATGTTGATTCCTATTTCACAGGCCACACATATCTACAGACACAGTTATCCATTGACCCACTGAGCAGCAGAAGACAGGAGCGCTGCAGACAAATCTGGTCACTGATGCCATCTCTCTTTCCTCATTGTCTGTCTCTCTTTCTTTTGCACTGACACAAAAGCACACATGTCTTGAAACACTGAGACACTGCCGTCACTGCCATGATCTGATGTACTGAAATGTACATTTCACATCCACAGAGAATGCAGGACAATAGCAGTCTCAAAAGACAGATAAGCTCTCAAAGAAAGATTTCATCTTTGATGTCTGGTCACAGAGAGAGAGAGAGAGAGAGAGAGAAACACACACAAAAGCAGACAGCTACAGGACACATAACACATGTGTAAACAGATAAAACCGCTGTCTCAAATAAATATATGGCATATATTACTAATCATGTACAGACAGGCGACAATCTAAAGCCCTTAGCATGATGAACTGCTGGAAGAGCTTCAGTGCTAATTCACATTGACTCTAGGGGTGGGATGAACATCATTTTTCCAAAAGACAATCCCTCATTCTGTGTTCTGATGGAGGTGGAGTGCTCAGTTGGGTGGAGATGTAATGCCTGAGTTACATCATTTTCATTCTCTTCAAACCATATACAGATGTGGGCACTGGCATCAAGGAACAAACCACTCCTGGATTCCCTTATGTAGCGGTCAAGCATTCAGACCTGTTCTGTTTTCTTGATGTACCTCATACTTGCCCACTGAGCTCTCCAAAGGGCATTTGTTTTTATAAAAAAGAATATATGCACTGCCTCGCTATAATATCCTTCTCCACGTAATTGTTGTGGGACTGTGGCTGACACTGTCTAATCACAGCCTGTATTGATATTTTCAGTCACCTGAGGAGGAGTTGCTCTTCAGTTTTTCCTTTGGTTACAATTTCCAACTGTAGTTACTGATGTATTTTAATATGTATAAATAAAGATGATGCTTCAGTCACGTTTCCTATTGGAAAACAAACCAGACAGTCTTTGTTCATGCACAAACAATCCACTCACTTTCAAAATAACTTTTTCACTTATTTATTCATGTTCTCCTTTAATTTGTCACCCATCTGTATCTACAGTATAAGACAAATAACTCAGCCACATGTTTGAGAAATTGGTCCAGATCCTGTTGCAAATGAAAAAAAAAAACACTGCAGATCTGCCTTCTAAATATCTACAGGACAACCAGAGCAGCCCTCCAGCATTTATTTTCATTCCTAACCACAAAGCCGGCACTAAAACTATTAAGAGAAAGATTTGTTGTTGTTTGCCTCTAACCCTGGTGTACCCCCAGAACCCTGGTAACCCCTATTTAAGAGCTGAGTTTCCTCTCATCGATCAAAGTGTGGTGCACACAGTCTAGGAGCATGACACTGGCACTGGAGAGCTTAAAGCAGGTTTCAACTTTGACCCTGAGAGATGCTCAGTGGCTGATTGTGTGAGTGTGTGTGCTTACACCTGTGTGTGTCTGTGCATGTGTGTGTAGTGTAGCGTAGTGTATATCCACATCCTCATTGACGTATTCACCACTACCTCCTCGCAAAACTCAATTTCCTCCTGGAAAGTCCACAGCTAAACACTTTTAACCTTCGCAAACCTGCTGAGACGCAAGATACATGTAAAACTTACAAGAGGCTGAAAGAGCCTTTGCATTTATGTGCTTGTGTCTCCAGGTAATATTAATGGATTCAAATGCATATGGTGCATACACCCACCTGTATACAAAAATGAAGTAAAAGCAGTTACACTACAGCCCTGAGACAGAGAACATGCTGCCACACAGATTGACAAATTGTGGAAAAGATTGTGGAGGATTTTTCTGTGTGTGTGTGTGTGTATGTGTGTGTGTGTGTGTATGGGCATAGACGAGTGTTCCCAGTGAGAGAGTGAAGAGGTATCCACTGCACAATGCCTGGGGCCCTCTGGAAGAGAGACTAAACAAGACCTTCCCATTGGGACGCACACACAGAGCCTGCAGCTGCAAATGACCTACTACCCACCTCACACACACACAGACACACAGAAAGACAGACACACACACACACACACACACACACACACACACACACACACTCACGCACGCACAAACTCACATACATACACACATAAAGACAAAGCCTCTTTGATTGTATAATTTGTTAATATCAAGGAAAAAAACAGTCAATTATCACACGTGGGCTAATAAATGCACATGCCTAAATAATCTTTCACAATTAGATTGAAGTCTTCCTCTCTCATGCTCTTTTGCTTTTCATCCTCTTGTTCTTTCAATCCTCTCAACTCCCAAGATACATGGTGGCATGAACATCCTGAAAAATGGCATACCAAACTCTCGACAGCTTTTTCAGTAGTGTATATGCACAGTGCATTTGGACACATATTTTCAGTAAATAAAACAAATAAAATAAAATGTTGCCCTCTCTGAGTGAACTGCTTGAACAAACCCCTACATGTTCTTGTTGTGTTCAGTTTCTGGATCTACAGCAGTAGTTCCTACATGGTTTTTGAAACACATACTCATGAACCCTTTTAAGCCACAAATGCCATGGTAAATAAGTATGATTTACTTTTAGGTGAATTATTTGTGAGAAATGTGAGAACGTTATTTAAGTACTGCACAAAAACTGGAAAGAAATCCTGCCACATCCCTGTCCAGTTTTCATAGAAAGGGTTCCACACCATTGACTCATGGGGACAAATGACCTGCAGCGCGTTAAGAATTGTACTATTTAAAGTGGATTACTTTTTAGTGGCAAAATCCCCTTATGCAATTTATTTGTTCTACTATGTGTGCAAATCCGGGGGCATTTTGTACAAAATAAATGATCTCTGCACAGTAAAATTGCCAGACTTGATTTACTGTAACTCTGAAAGTGTT
Organism: Selene dorsalis; assembly: GCA_900303245.1. NCBI lineage: Eukaryota > Metazoa > Chordata > Actinopteri > Carangiformes > Carangidae > Selene > Selene dorsalis. The sequence continues at coordinate 27,321 of OMNW01035903.1, forward strand.
AAAATCAACACTTCCTGTGTTTATAGACGCTAATCAACACTTATCAACACCACAAAATTTGCTGTGTGTTTTCCCTTGAATCTCTGCTCTTAGCCCAAACAAGAAATGTCAAAACGCATGCTCCCCCTTATACACTTGTGTGAATTATGTATCTGGCAGATTTGGTGGATGAAAATTACAGATGCCAGTGGTAATTATAATAGTGACAGGACCTCCCAAAAGAACATCCATTTTAAATAGGGCTTAATGTGAAATGGGAAGAACATGTCCTACACCAATGACATACAGAACAATGATGAAAAACAATGTGGTATGACCTTTTTCCTACAGTGTGTTTAGTAAATACTTCAAACCCATTGTAAACTGTCAGTCTCATTCATCAGTGTCTTGTGAAACAATAGTTGGTGTGTTTTCCTTGAGGAAGCCTGAGGATGAACATATCTTCTTCATATCATTCTCGGACTGACAAATAAAGGCTCCCTGCCAAGAGAAACTCAATGAGACCACAATCAATACACTGCTACAAGGTGTGCACACAGAGACACACACACACACACACACACACACACACACACTACATGGATAGGGGATGATGTACGATTACCTGGAGCACATAACAATCAGCTACAAGCTCATACAGTATGCACATGCACACACGTGTGCATACTGCATACACATGTGCTGCATGCACACACGTGCACACACACTCTCTCTCTCTTCCTCTCTCTCTCTCTCTCTCTCTCTCACACACACACACACACATACAGAAAGACACTTAATATGCAAATATTTTTTTACAACAGGGACAGCACTTCATTGTTCATCTGGACGAAGGGGGGCAGATAGATAGATAAATAGGTCTCTAGATATCTAGCTTGGACCTCAATTGATGAGATTTCACATACGGCAGCAGCAGTGCTGTTAGGACAGGGAATACCACCACAAAATAATGTTTTTTCTCCCTCTGATCAATTTTTAATTTGGCCCGTGCAGCCGAGCCCTTGGCGGGCCTGGCCCCGGTAATTATGGCGGGTTATTGACAGCTGCCTTCCCGCGGGAGGCTATTTAAAAGAGGTTTAACCCCAGAGCAAGTCCAGGCCCCACACCTGCCTTTGAAGGTGTCAAGTGCATTGATCTGAGCTTCAGGATGTGCTGGGACCTTCCCACCTGGAGGTACAAGTGTGTGTGTGCGTGTGAGCATGTCTTAGTTGCAGGGCTACTATTACAAGGCCATGGCTAGGCAGAGCATCTTTTGACCCTTACACATACACACACATGCAGACACACAAATACACAGACTGTCCTCTGGCTAAACCCGGATAGAACGGTACATTTCTGACTTCTGCAGCCACCTGATGCCCAAAGATAGGCTGAAAACACACTGTACGTATAGCGTTATCACATACACACAAACACACATGCACACAGCACACAGGTTAACTCACAGCTCGGGGGGAATTAGAGGAACTAATGAGAAAGGAGGAGGAGGAAGAATGGTGATTGGAGAGACAGAGAGACGCGAGAGGGAGAGAGGAGAGAGAGGGATACCCTCACAGCGCACAAGGCCACGGCACAGCACAGGAAGATGCCAGAGTGTGAAGCCAATGCTG
>OMNW01035904.1:0-10778 GCA_900303245.1 Selene dorsalis
AAAGGGAAATTCATTTGTCTGTCAGCTCATCTACCATTTGCAGAAGAATTAAAAAGTCTAATGGCTGTGGGTATAAAAGATCTTCTGTATCTCTCTGTCCTGGTATGAAGAGAGAGGAGCCGTCCACCACTGCTGCTTCTTTGATCCATCAAGGTGTTATGAAGTGGATGATCCGTGTTGTTCAGGATGGCCTCCATCATCCTCATTGTGTATCTCTCCACCACTTCCCCCAGAGAGTCCATCTTTACTCCAATCACAGAGCCAGCCTTCTTAACAAGTTTATCCAACCTCATTGCCTGCTTTTTCCCCAAACTTCCTCCCCAACAGACTGCAGCATAAAATAAAACACTTGCCATCACAGACTGATAGAACATCTGCAGCATTTTACTACAGATGTTTAGTGATCTGAGCTTTCTTAGGAAATAGAGGTGGCTCTGCCCCTTTTTGTAGAGTGCATCAGTGTTAAGGGACCAGTCCAACTTATTATCCAGGTGTACACCTAGATATTTATAGGATGTCACCACCTCAATATCCACTCCACAGATGTTCACTGGCTGAAGAGGGGGCTCCCTACAGAAGTCCATTATCATTTCCTTTGTCTTTGAGGTGTTCAGTATGAGGCAGTTTTTGTGACTCCAGTCACTGAAGGCTTTTATTAAATCCCTATATTCACATTCCTGTCCATTCCTGATACATGCCACAATAGATGGCACAGCTATTCTACCTGAAGGATCAGAGTCAGCCCTTTTCATGAGGGGGCCCAGGTCCTTTGACGTCTGCAGTGAAATGCTGTGCATGATTATTTATCTCTTTATCAAGTAACTGTCCTTCTTTCTGTCCCTTGGTCATTTCAGAGCACAGTCACAATGATCCCAGCTCATGACAGTCCTGTGGCAGCTCTCACCTTCAACACCCCAGCCACCAAACTTGCAAGCGCCTCAGAGAGAGTAAGAAAGACCTACCAGAGAACACCATCTTTCCCAGGTCTCACACCTTTGAGACTGACAAACTGTAGAAGAAGGAACCAGAGCTAGTCCCACAGTGACAGTCCATCCAGTCCATGTGTATGGTTTCAGAGAATGAATCCTCCTGACCTCCTGTACTTTTCGTTCATACCACCTCATGCCATATTGTGTAATAACTTTGACCAGTGCTTTGAACAATAGGTTACATTTCCATGAATTATTCTTCCTTCACCTATATAAATACATAGTTCATGTAAACAATAGTAGATATAGAACCTCTCTACTACTGTCTCTACAGGGCACTGTCATCCGAGTGTTCTCCATTCCAGAAGGCCTTCGCCTGTTTGAGTTCCGCCGGGGAATGAAGAGGTCAGACTTCACACACTGCCTCATGTCCCTTGTGTTCATATCTTGGCTCAGTGGCCGGTCTTGGTGCCACTCACTGATGTGATCATAGGATTGCAGCATGACTGGCTCCCTGTTTGTGCCAGATTCCTGTGGTCATTACACTAACTGCAGCTCTTGGGATTTCGATGATGGTTTTCTTTTTCAGCCCCAGGCTCATTTTGAATATTTCTGTCTTTGCATCTTGTGTCATGTTTGAATAGTCTGAATAATTACTTAAGAAGAACGTCTATCTCAAGTTAGGTGAGTGGAGTGCAGACAAATCAGCATCCATGTATCACACTTTTTGACATCATAATGCCTGATAATTAAGTGATCTGTGTCGGCTTAGATCCCCAATGAGCTAAAGGCTGACAGACTGGCTTTGTGACTGATGAGGTCAGAATTCTCTGTTAATAGCTCACTAATGGAGAAAGTTAATTATCTGCTTCAAGGTGTTGATTATTTCTCAAGTGTTTGCACAAGTGGGTGTGTATTTTGTATGTTTATGTGTTGTGCCTGTCTGTCTGCAGGTACGTCAACATAAGCTCTTTATCCTTCAGCCATGACGGCCAGTTCCTCTGTGCTTCCAGCAACACAGAGACAGTGCATATCTTTAAACTGGAACAACTTGGACCAAGGTACACATACCTACTTCAACTATGAAGGAGAACCTGTAGGTCTATGTCCACTGGTGTAAATCCAGTTGGATGACAACCTAGTTCTGAAATGAGCTTGTTGCCCTCTACACAGTGGAGGCGACGAGGCTGCCACCTGGACAGCCTACATGGGGAAGATGTTCTCAGCAGCCAGCAGCTACCTCCCTGCTCAGGTGTCTGGCATGATGAGCCAGGACCGAGCCTTCGCCATCGTTCACCTTGTCTCATCTGGACAGAAGAACGTCTGCACCCTGGCAATGTGAGCTTCTGTGCAGTCTTTAGAAATCAGGGGCTGCACTCTGTCAAGTTGTCATTGTGTGTGTGTGTCCGATAAATCTGATACCAAACTGGGTTCCGATAGAAGTGGGGACTGGAAAAAAGTCAATGTCTGTGATTCTAAAAGCTGTAACAGAAACTCAACCTGATGTTTCAGGATCCAGAAACTTCCACGGCTGCTGGTGGCAACAACCAATGGCCACCTGTTCATCTATAACGTGGATCCACTGGATGGGGGCGAGTGCACACTGGCCCACAAACACAGGTGAGGGTGGATGTGGGATCAGCATCATAGATAACCGTCTCAACAAACACTGCCTTATTCAGATCAAGTGTTCTTAGGTCATAAATCATAGTATTATTTAAATAATTATTATCAGCATTCATAGTAGCATTTGCTCTCTTCCTCCCTCAGGTTATTTGGTGTTGATGATGACCAGGCTGAAAAAATAGAGTCAGAAGAGTCAGACGTCACAGGGCCATCACAGACCTGTCCATCCTATGCTGCAACAGCTGCCTTACCAGCGTCTGGACCTGTTACTGCAACCCTTACTGGTTAGTGGTCACCAGCACTCTTCATGAAGGCTTTACTTCCTCTCCCAGGATGTAGTAATGAAAGGGTTTGTCAGTCTGACCGGAAAAAGCAAGATGAAACCACAGAAAACAGGTACACTCCCACTGGACCATGCTCAGGTCACCATGCACTGACCAGCTGGTTGTGATCACCCACTTCTTCTTTTTGCCTTCTGCATCTTGCTGTCACGTAATTTTGTGACACATAATCATTCATCTTCGTCTTTGCTATCTTGCACAATGTGCCATTTATTGCAGCATCTACATCGTGTTGGTCTTAACACATCTCCTCAGTCAAGAAGTTGTGATAAGAAACACAACCAGCCAGTGAAGCAGAGACCATTGCTTTACAGGAGCTGAGAAAGTGATCACTGGTATTAGTCAGTGGAGCTGTTTCTAACTAATCTGCTGAAGCCATATTTTTCATCATAAAGAAATATGTCATCCAAGTGCAACAGAGAGGGTTATGAATGTGTTTTAACAGTTGATCTTGAAATGGAGCTTGATGAGGAATTATCAGGTGTTTAGAAAACCTCCCTATCCTTTAACATTGTCTTGACAACTAACAAACATCAGAAACTTGAGGGCAAGCACAGACAAGATCAAGTGACCCACTACAGCCCTGATACCCAAGAGCTCTTGTAGCAGCTGGAAGCTCCTAATGCGCAATGTTATTCTTTTCAGTGTGAAGTGTCTCATGTTGAAATACTGCACATGAATCATGTGGGTTGCTCTTATGGTTTGTTTGTCTCATGTGTTTGGATCCAGGCTTTTCTGAAGACGGTGGGGCAAAGAAAGGCGAAATCATTCCAGAACACGAGTTTGCTGCTGGACCTGTGTGTCTGGACGATGAGAATGAGTTTCCTCCCGTGAGCATCCAGAAGTGTTAACTGTCAGCTATAGCTAGATCTGCTACAACAGTAATGTATTAGCATCAAATCCTTGACACTACCAACTAACTGCTTCTCTGTATCAGACTGGTGTCAGACTAACCCTGCTCACTTTCACATCCAACAGCAATCTTAACCGCAGTATTTTCACATCACTCCCAACAAAAACACACAAAGTAACAATAATGGTTTTTCTTATTATATGTCTGATTCACAAGCAACTGCATGGTTGAATCATGAATATCCAACTAAAAACTTTATGAATGGTGTGTGAGCAGATTAAAATTAATTCAAGTCTCACTTCAACGACCTGTCATTCTATGGTACGATTGGTCATTTCAAAGGATACAGGGATTTGAGGTGGAGTTGACGCAGCCTATGAGAGGACAGTCTGAAAGGGGCTTAACCGGAACACAGTGTTGTGATGGAAGGGATGTTGCACTGTAGACCTGAGCAGATTATATTACATGTGTGTCTTAAATCGCATTTGTTAAAAAAAATCTTCTTTCTGTGGGCCATGTTCAGTTGAAATCTTCCCTTCCTGACGGAAAGGAGATCAGGCCTGCTTGAGTTTGATTTTGCATGAATTCTGCATCAGAGTAAATACACAAATCAGATAGATGTGGGCTAAATGCTAACTATGATTTACACACATGCACACACACTTCGGAATTATCTGTATTCTTAAACAGATTTTCTTAAACGAACAGATTTTAATGTAAGTCACAAAAACAATCACACTCTATTTGAAATAATAACACACAAATTGTTGTGTTGTTCTCGTCCGAGTTGGAAATATTGTTTAAACATCCTGTGCAGCTGTAACAGTGTGTGAACCTCACAACTAATGACATGAACCTGGAGTCAGGAATTATCAGGCCTGGAGTCAGTCAGTGAAACCAGACTGGAGGTTTGACTTATAAACAACTGTGGCATTTAGAGAATCATCAGCTGATGTGGAACAGCCCTCACTACAAAGATCTCAGAGACTGAGGATGAGGAAGAGTTGATGAGTATGAAGCTGAAAGGGTCTGAGTTTAGATCTTCATCAGACTGTCTGTAGATGGAGATGAGGCAGTTCTCTGGCGACTCTCACTAGAATTGAACATCTAGCTGAAACAACAACTTAACTCATCATCAGTGAGAATCCGCCACACTCGCATGGAGCATAGGGTCCTCTTTCCATGGATCATGTCAGTGTGTCTGTCCACCTGCTGAAGCCCAGGAGAAGCTGCTGATGCAGCAGGACAATGATCCTAAGCAGCAAAGTAAATCCACCTGGGATGGTCTGGTCAGAACAGACCTGAATCCAGGAGAGAAGCTGTGGACTGAGCGCAGAGAGCTGCTTGCACCAGACATACTATAATGTGTCTGAGGTGAAGCAGCTCTATAAGGAGGAATGGTCCAAAATTCCTACGGAACATCAAGCTGTGATCAGCAGCTACAGGAAGAGCTGGTTTCAGAGGAGATTCAACAAATTATCAAAGGCAAGCTTCAGGACTGTTTCCAGTCTGTGAATGTTTAATGGCTGAGTTCAATAAAGACACAACATAAGATCAGCTTAATTGCACTGTGTCTGTCTGCATATAACCTAGATGAAGATCAGATCACAGTTTATGACCAGTAGGTGCAGAAAACCAAATCATTCCGAAGGGTTCACTGTCTTGTTGCTGCTGGATTTCAGGAGAGCACACACGTGACAGAAATGTATCTTACCTGGTTCCTGTACTTTTCTTAAACTGTACTAGAATGTTCATTCAGCAAATACTGTCAACTGAACAAGTTTGTCATGTGTTTTGGTAGATTAACTGGTGCCGTGACAGGACTGGAGGTGGCCAGGGGAGGCGCTCGTGATCGTGTAGAAGGTCAGATGGACAAACAGACAGGCGCCAGCAGGAGATGAACAGCAAAAAAGTCTTTCAGGGTGCCAATTTAATTTTATTTTCTCTCTAAATGAAAAAAATAATGAACATTAACCTTGAAGTTGAGACAGCAAACAAATCACTGACTGAGAAGTAGAGGTAAAGTCATTTCAATAAGCATAAACATTTTATGAAAATATGAGATGCATGCTGGAGCATAAATATAACCACAATTTTTATAGCTTCATTACTTGACGAATATTTTGTTTAGTTGCATTATTGTAGCAATATTTTATTTTTTTCTCATAGATAATATCTTATACTGTATTACAAATAGTTTTGGTTTTTATTCTGTATTGTATTTTAATGCATTGACATACTGTATATTAAATGTGTCTGTGTTTGTCTCCTGCACACACGTCAGGAGATATGTACGTACTGTATGTTTGTTTGCACCTATTATCATTTGTAAAAGAGTAAAAGTATTTTGCTAATTGCACAAAACCAAAACAAGTCAAAGAAACAAAGAAATAAAATCAGTGTGGAGGAAGAACAAGCCTATGCAAAGCAGAGAATCTGTCTTGTTTCATGTCATGTATTTGTTTTTCATAGATAAGACAACAGGTGTGCGTGGATGGTTATATAACAGAGGTCAGACACATGTCACAGGTCAAACATTTCATAACGTTTACAGCCTCTTAAAGATGTTCACATGTGTTAAAACTGCATGCGTGTGTAGTTGTCCATACACAGATCTTTTCAATAAAAATGACCTTTAGACATTGTGTGACGGAGTCTGAGGCACCCAAATACTGGTTATTGCTGAAATAAATACCTTTTTATGAAGTGTCACCAAACTCTGTCTGGCACTCAAATTAAAAGCCAAAATAGAGCACTGAAAATATAATTCAAGGATAATATTTTACCTGTAAACCTTGTGCTCTGCCCACATTCAGAGAGCAGTCACAGACTAGTACCTGGGCTTGGATGTTGAAACCATGAAGCCCAGGTATTAAGCATGGTTAAGAGAACCATATAGGGCAAAAACCCATTGACCCTGCACACACACCCCTTCTACTGAGACCAAGAAACAAACCTACCCAGTGTTCCACCCAGAGTGCTACCTGGCCCCAAGGCTGATAAAACAACATTATTTAAGAATATGCACCATGTAAACACAAGACAAAGTCAAATATGAACGCCTGGCTGCTGTGGCCTCTTGGCCTGAGCAGTGTGTCTGAAGAGCCCCCAGGTAAGAATCTCTCACAGTAGTGGTAGGCACTCTCAAAGAGGCTAGTCATAAAATGTACTACTGCTGACTAGGAACCTCAGTCATTGCTGCTGATCTTTATCTACTGTAGCATCATTAGGACTGACAGGTTCAAACATGACTGACAGTAGAGGAGTTGGCTGGAATTGTTTTTTGATGAGCACAGGGTATGGTCAATCACATGTAAGAGACACTGGTGGATGGTTATAACTTGGGTCAATTGTAACATTTCCAATTTGTATATGCTCAGTTTAGTCCTTTTCCATATGTGAAGAAGTAGCACCTTGTGGCAGTTACAGCCAATTTTAGAAGGAAAAAAACAATTTTGAGGCATGTAAGTATTTTTTTCCCCTCCATTTATTTTTGTGATAGCATCGCCTGCTTTGTAGTTAAACTCATCAAACTTACATCACGGTTACTGTGTGTCTGTAGATATCTTTAAGTTGTTAGTGCTAATGTCTTAGTTGGTAAGGTAAGCTAGTTCCAAGGGTCTGGGTTCGTTGTAACAACAAGAATCTGGGTTAGTTCTAACAGCAGTTTAGTATGTTAACCTGCTCCAACCAAAAGTTTAACTGCATTTGTTTTCTTTGAATTTCAGTATGTCTAGGGCTTAAAAGACAAAGATGAAAGGGTCAGCGTTAAGGTTAGGATCAGACTATGGCTGACAGTGACTAATATGCTTGAGACATGCACATACACCTACGCACGCCTTCACACACACACACGCACACACACACACACACACACACACACACACACACCAATTATGTTAAAAAGTATTTTACGTGTTGAATAAAAAGCTTTCAATATGAAGTTTCTGTCATAATACTTAGTCAATAATGTTACGTCTCACCCCAGGGCATTTTACAATGTTACATTTCACCCCAGGGTGTGGTACAACTAACCCAGACTATGGGGTGAATTGTAAACCATGCATTTTCTGTTTGTGTTGCAGAGATAACTATGCCATTTAATAGCACACACATGTAACTAGCTTGTCTCACATTTTGAACACACTGGCTTAAAAGAGCTCCAAGATACAGACAGAAATGTCAAAAATGTTACAACCATCCCTGGTCTCCCCTATTAAATCAACAGATAAATGATTAAGTGAAGCAGTTGTGCCTCAGAGTGAGATAAAGAAATGTAGTGGAGTCAAAAGCAAAATATTTGTCTTGAAGTGTTGTGGAGAAAAAGTCAAAAGTTTTCAAGATAAAAAACTTTAGAATACAGATACTCATAAACCCCGGAGCTCAAGTAAATGCACCATGTTACTCTTCAATCTGGTAAAATTAGGACCACACATGGGAATGTAAGATCCAGGGAGGAAGAGTTATCTTTTGAACTGTGAGCATGACGTCCTATGAGATCCTGTCATCAGCTCCAGCCAGTCTAAAGTCCACCAGCCTGACACTTTTATGACTAACGTGCTCCCATTTCTGGTTTTTGTGGTTGCAATCTGTGACATCTTCGATCACCCCAGGGCATAATTTGATCCCGCAAAGAACACGGCGTACAGCAGTGATAGGTCATTGTTCTGGAGCTTGTCTTCCATTTTGGATTATCTTAATCAGTGTGGCAATAACACTTTACAATTCAAGACATAAACATTACAACCTGCTGTAACCTCACATGCACTTAAAGGCAGACGAATGGAGCAAAGTACTTGAGGGAACAACTGTAAAAAAAAAGAAAAAAAAAGAGAGTTTCTATTGCAGACAAAGGTGTGTATCACTCCTAGGTCACTGAGACAAATTTCTGACATAAACCCATCACTAAGAAAATGCAGCTGGATCTCAGTGATGTAAGTAAGAGCAAACACATCTGGATGTTGAACATTTCAGTATCTATGAGTCAGTGTCTTTAGTGGACACTTCAATCAGGGCTGAGGAGCACAGAAATGTGATCGGCCAGCTACAGGCATGGGAAATAAAATGTGAATCCAAATAAAAATCGCTGTAATGAAAGTAGATGAACATGAAGAAGAATACCAAAGGAAAAGAGTTCTGCTGTAATTTCAAAGATGTTTATGACTGTTAGTAGTTAAGTAATCATGCCTGCGCACGCACACACACATGCACACATGTATACGGATCAATGCTGAACCTTGTCTGGCCAGCCCTTGGAAACAGCTTGTGTCACAGTGACAGTTTTTCCAGAGGAGAGGCAGGCAGATGAGTCATTTACAGATTACATACAACTAAATAATGTCTGAATCTATCATGGAAATATAAAAAATCACATTTAATTATACTATGTACTATGTTTTTCTAAAGGGGCAAATTGAGTTTCCTTTTATGTAAGAACAGCAGAATAGTTGAGCTCAGAACGTCTACATCGCCTCTTGATGATCAGTTAACAGCAGTTTCAATAACTTTAGATTATCATAATCATTCTGCCACAGTGAATGTGCAGACCAGCTTCTGACAGCTTAATACAATTTAATCAAGGCAAAGACCCCGAGAGACTTAAGAACCCTCAGGCGCTGAAATTATCAGGTGGTCTGCCTCCTCCTCATTCTCCTGCATGCTATTATTGAGTTCACACACACACACGCACTTAATCTAAAGTCAAACATCTGAACAAGCTATTAAATGTCCCGTTAGGCTACATGATCACTCACTCACTGACTGGAATAAAGATCCAGGACACACCATGTGGAAAAAAATGGATGTAGATTTTCCTTTCTGATTTGCATCATAACAGCTATGAATAGCTACGTCTGTGTTAAAAAGAATAGAAAATACTTTATTGTTTTCCATCTGTCTGCAACGGACAGAAATTTGTCTTTGCTTATATGTGCAGAAAATCAGGTACATTAAAAACACAATATATCACATCCAAACAATATCACATAAAAAAAACATTCACACAAAGACACAATAGACCTACATTAAAAAAAAAAAAAAAAAGCACCAGGTGCTTGATGGAGGGTTGATGAGGGAGTAGGAGAAGGAGTAAAGAGATCTAGGCAGCAGGCTGACTTTAGGAATAAAATAAAATAAAATGGCAGAGAGCTGGTTTCAATTTCAGTGTGCGTGCGTGTGCGTGTGCGTGTGAGAGAGAGTGAGAGAGAGAGAGAGAGAGAGAGAGAGGTTTACCGCATTCCTCATTAAAGAAACTGCGCGTTCATGAAGTTGAGAGTGGCGCGCTCGTGTGTGAATACCGGCTCGAGCCGGCAGGAAGCTGCCACAGCAGACAGGAACTAACCCACTGAAGACAAAACACGCTCGTGACACTGCGACGAAATAGATGATTTGATTATCGGAGCAGAAGCAAACGCAAAACGTTTCATAGAAGCGATTATTGGTGAAGAGACACGGATGATGATGACGACGTAGAGACTCGGCTTGTTCTCCAGCACCCACTCTTCTTCTTCTCTCCTCCTCTCTCCTCGTCTCTCTACTGTCCGGTAAGTGTGAGCTCTGCGGCTCCAGCTGCGGGGTACCCTGCCTCCTCCTGCCTCCTCCTGCCTCCCGGGCTGCAGAGGCTCTGGGAGGGATAGAGCTAACGTGCGTGGCTCCATCTGTCCTTAGTGAATCATCTGTATTAGCGCCATGATGGACCAGGAAACTGCATCACCTATAGAGGTGTATGTGGAGTGTTTAGGTGTGTGACAGTGCTGCAGCAGCAGGAGCAGTCTGTCTGTCTGTCTGTCTGTCTGTCTGACTGACTGTCTGTCTGTCTGTCTGTCTGTCTGTCTGTCTGTCTGTGGGTACATTGACATCATCCCCTCTTTACTGCACTGCGGACAACACAAGCACGTGCACACTCTGTGATGCTCAGATACCACCATCTAAGTATCAGGATATTTTGAGCAAATAAAGTAATTAAAGTAATTATTAATCTCCCAGTGAACTGTTACATCGTCACTGCACGTGAGAGACTGGGGGGGGGGT
>OMNW01035908.1:0-21939 GCA_900303245.1 Selene dorsalis
TCCTATGATGTCATCAACACATCATCAAAGGTCCAACCAACGCTGCTGCCAAGTGGACACACACAGGTGCTGACACGCACACACACACACACACACACACACACACACACGCACACACACACACACACACACACACACACACACAGGCACACACACTCATCAGGGAGAATAAAACAGAAGCAGGCCTGTGGCATCATAATCACATACATCATTAAAATAAAGCTTGGCATGTTTGAATTGAGGCAGTTTCATAAAGAGGAATACCATGTGGTTGTAAATGGATGACAGCCATCTGACCCATGCTGAGTTTTGGGGAGGGTCAGCGTCAGGTCTGAGGATGACCAACTGTCCAAAGAGCCTGTAGCAACAAGGACAGAGAAGTCAGAGCACCAGGCCAAGAGGTACAATATGTTGCTGTGGCTAATATGACGCTTCAGGAGTCTCACTTAGCCAAATGAAATGAGCCTCATCCACAGTTGTGGTGGTTTTAGTACAGATTTCATATTATTTCTTCGCTGCCCTGCAGTGAAAAGTCAGCAAATCAAAAGAGGAAATTATGTACTAAAACAGGTAGAGTAGCACTAAGGACTGTGAATTTTACTCCTGTTTTTTGGAGCACAGTCACAGTAGGAAGGGAAGAGCCAGCTGGAGGAGGCAAGGGAAAATAAATAAAAACCGATTCTCTCTTTCTTTAAACCTCAGATAAGACATTGCATGAGAAAAGCTGGGATGTGGTTACATCGAGAGTGTGTTTCTGGACAGAACAGAAATGAAACGGTGGTTTGCGGTGTTACCGTACTGAAATGTACTTAACCGTGTTTGCTGCCTTGAGCACTGCTGATGCTCCACCAGTCAGCTCAGTCTAATGTATGATGATAATCAGAATGTCATTCTGTCTTCTCTCCCCATTTGTTCCACATCTTTTTTCATTCTTCTGTAATCCTCCTTTTCTCTGACTGACCTTCCCTCTATCTGTCCCTCTGTCTTCCCGGCACTTGTTTCTGTCCTGCTTTCTTTTTCTCCTCCCTCCCACAATTGTCCCTCTCTTCCTCTCCCCCACCTCCTCTCTCATGCTTCAACCCACCCTGCGCCATCCTTTTCCCCCACCTCACCATCTTCCTCCCTCCTCCCCCTCTTTTCCCTCAACCCTCCCACTGTCATCTTTCCTTTTTCTTTTCATTTTTTCTTTCCTCTGCCTCCATCAATACCTCCCCTCCTTCTCCCACCCTCCTCTCCCTGTAGGACCAGCGCTCCACGGTCATCTCCCTTCAGAAGCTGATTGTCAGGGAGGTGGCAAACGAAGAGCGCGGCCTCTTCCTCATCACGGCAGGCATTGAGAAGCCGGAGATGATGGAGGTCTTGGCCAGCTCAAAAGATGAACGCAACACCTGGATGCAGCTGATCCAGGAAGCCATGCAGTCCATGTAAGTGGGATACATTTGTGTTTGTTGAGTTTTTTTTTACTTGAGTTTTTACTCAAAAACATTTGTGGGTTAAATATGCAAGTACTTAAATAGTTTAAGGCTTTTTTTGTTGCCAGAAAAATGTTGTTTACCCAAAGTTTTATCTGAGTGTAAATTTCCCACCTAATCCATCCCATTTCCTTTTACTCGTAAACCTCAATTACAAAAAGCAACTCCACCTTTACAGTGTTTAACATTCAGTACCGGCCTCTTAGAGTTCACCCATAGTGCGTTTCTGTTGTAACCTAGGAGTCAGACCCAGCCCAAGTCTCTAGATAGTAATATACGGTAAGCTGTGACAGAGCACTATGCTGTCAGGAGGATTAGCACTACTCTACCTGGGGATGGGATGTACTCAGGGACAGTCTAATGCTGGATTGGCTTCAAGGGCAGCTCACTATAAGCAGAGGATTATTTGACTACAGCCAGCGGGAAGGAAAGAGATTTAATACCCTGTTTTCTCTCTCTCTGTCTGACTTCCATCAAAATACAAAACTGAAATCAAGCTATTTGCAGAAATAGATGAGATTTTTAAAAAAGTTTCCCCTGATGTGCTGATAGTCCTCCACCAAAAACACAATATATATGTATATGTATGTAAAATGTGAAGGTGTGTCTTTGATTGCCAAAAAAGTCCAACAGTTGGTTAAAGAATAGTTATCAAAATCCTGGGTCACTTCATTTTTGTCTGACCACTGGTTCCTGATGCTGTCGTAGACATACATATTGTGACTCTTGTCAATATTTTTCCAGTATTATTTTAAGCTCTAGGTGTAATACACCATGTTTGCTTTCTTTTTTTTGGTTGAACAGGGAAAAGGATGAGGATGAAGGGATTCCCAGTGAGACAGAAGATGACAAGAGACAACTGGAGACTAAAGCCAAGGAGATGAGAGGTGAGAGACAGAAAACTGTGATAAATTTGCACCTATTTTCTTGAAATGTTTTCCTGACTGTCCTCCTCTCTCTCCCCCTCTCTGTCTGTCTCTGCTGGTCAGATTTGTTACGGCAGAAAGACACAGAGATCATGTCTCTGCTGGAGGAGAAGGTGCGACTCTTCAGGGGGATGTGGGAGGGCTTGAACCCTGGGGAGGAGGCCTGCCAGCAGGTCAACCCCTTCTTCAGGTCATCCTGCACCCTGGAGCCTCCCAGGGGGGCGTCCATCATGAAGGATGCCCTGCTGGAAGGTAAGACAGAGAAATAGTGTGTTGATAATATATATGTCCTGCAGATGCATCGTTTATCTAGAATTTGTAGCGGGGAGGCCGAATGAAGTGAAGTGATCAGAGAGAGAGAGAATCAGCACGGTCTTATCTCCTTTTCCATCCACATATTTTGCAGAAAAATTGTTAGAGCTGTTAATAGTTATTACACATCAGCAAGTCAGGAAAACATCAAAAAATACAAACTACGCTACCCTTGCTCTGTATAAAGTGTCCACCCTGGCTTTAGACATGTTGCTGGCAGATGGAAGTATTACCTGATGTGGTTTTGTTTACATACTTACATGGAAGTGTGAAATCTACCAACAGTAAGTTAACAGTAACAGTGTTCGGCTACACTAAGATGAATTGCTCTGACAACTAACCTAGAGCAGAGGGCTGTCAATGATCACACTTTGGGCAGAGTTTTTCACACAGTGGTCTCTCCCTTACTATGTTTTGAAAACCTTTGCCCTACTCAAAATGAACATCTGACTTCTCCTTTTGTTGTTTTACTTCATCTGCCATTACTTGGGTGGTGGTCCCTGAGGGCACCGCTTGAAAGGCCTACAGGGGAGGTAACAGTAAAACAGCAAACTTAGGATCAGTCATCACTAGTAGCATGTCTGTTAAAGGTGTGTACAGTGGTTTTCATAACATGCTAATCAAGGATCAGTTACATGATCTATCACGTGTCAACCTAAAAACAGAACAGCAGATTTAGCTATTTTGTTGTGTAATAGACCTTTTTTCCCCATTTGACATTTTTGACTTATCATGGTAGGAAACACACTTGTAACTAATAACATTAACAAAGGCTCTGTTCCATGTCAAATGTCCTGTTAAGCCAAGTTAGTGAGCCAGGGTCAAGACTGGCTCACTAGGGCACAATCAAGGCACAATCACAAGACTTCGCCACCAGAGCAGCCAAACTGAACCGAGCCATCAGCTGTGTCTATACTTATGCTCACGTTTTGCATGTTATTACTAGTCAAATTGTCTGCTATGAAAAGGCTCATTTTTTTAAAAGCTAGCCTGAGCCACAGATCAAATTCTGTGAAATTTCCTATTAATACAGGTGTTTTTGCTTTAGTACTTTTTTTAGGATTTTCCTGCAGCTTTGTTTGCTGCTCAGGCAGCACTGTTTGTCATATGTGTATGAGAGGAAAGCAGAATGAGTTGAGAGGTAAACTGAGAGAGATACTGTATATTGTGACAGAGTGTGAATGAAGTGAAGACAGAGACAGAGAGCACACTGTATTCTCTGCACGTGAAGCTGACTCCAAATTTGAATTAGCTGGCTGAAAAAATACCCATCTAACAAGTGTGTCAGAAAGTATTCAGAAAGTACTTCATCTTGTTAAATAATAAAACCTTATTTCACTTGTTTTCAATGCAGTTTAACAAAAATAAGATTTTTATCCAGAAGATTGACTTTTTAAAATTCTCATCAGTGTAGAAAATTATTACTGATGGAAAAGAGGCAGAAAAAATAGAACTGTGAATGACTGTCATTTGCAGTACAGTACTGCGCTATCATACTAGATTATTTCTTGGTATATTGGATGTGTCTTTAATTTTATATATTAACATCTTGAATAATACACACTTGCTGAATTTAAACAGTTTATAGTGTTTCCGCCTGAAAGAGCAGGGCCACTATCAAAGCTGGGACTTGTACACACTGAAAGTGCACGCAAGTACAGCTGCCTCTTAAACTGATTTCTAATTACTGCTGCAGAAATGGTGTGTTTCAGGTTTGGTAGCTGTGTGACATTTAAAGATAAATTGTCTGCAGCTTTAAAGCAGGAAAGATGTATGAAGGGGAACTTCTGTAATGATTTGGAAAGGTTTAACTGAACTGTTACAGAATGTATTTGTCATCTCGTTCTTCTAGAGCCTGGAGCAGTGGTCATACTTATTTGATATGCGAATTTGCAGCAGTAATATTATTTATTCTGCCTTTTCTGGTTATTGTGTTTGCTGTGAGCCCACAAACACCAGCAACAGCTTTGTTTCGATGTATTCTTATAGAGAGTGTAATAGAGCTGCACCGGCCATCTACATATGTATATATGTATCTGTCCAGAGTTTATATAATCTCCAATTGAAAACATATTTAAACTTTTAGTAAAAGAGCTCTCTGGTTCAAACAGATTGTCAATAGTTGCTTAGCAACTGGAGCCTGTACCAGGTTGAGTGCCTGGTAGGATTCATGAGAGCAGAGCTGAACTGTAACACAGTTAGCCAGGATAATTCACTTACTGACCTGCACACTGATGTGTGTGTGTGTGTGTGTATGTGCGTGCGTGCGTGCGTGTGTGTGCGTGTATGTTTATGTGTATGTGACAGTGGAGACATTACAGGCGCTTGTGAATGGCAGCCTGGGCGGGGCCATGGCCAGTGTCCAGGAGGGAGGAGGCGTGGGGCAGGTGTGTTTGCCCCGTCGGGCTGAGACGTTCGGAGGCTTCGACAGTCACCAGATGCACAGCAACAAGAGTAAGTCTGGGGTGAAATTCAGTTTTTTTCCTCGGAGAGCACAGGCAGACCTAATGGTCAGCCAGGCTACATGTGTGAAGCCTGTCACCGTCAGACAGAGTGAACCCACATGCTGGTTCAGATAACTGCATCCACTCATTGACTGGACTGTAGATGTGTACTGACACTGCTGAAAGCCCAGCACGGTAGGAAAAGTAAAATATTCCACTTTCATCCTAAAAACTGATTTTTAGTAGTCACATAACAGCAGGCACCACACCCGGCACTTCCCACAATTCCCCTATTCAGTGTGGTTAGATAAAACATTTTAGACAGAGGCTTGGACAGTAGAGCTGAAGTTTCCTGTGGGAGACACAGCCCGGGGCAATACCTCTGAACTGATGGCTTGCAAGCTCATAGTGGGGCTCTACTGACAGCGTGGCAGTGACTGAACCATGAGAGGTCCACGTTTCATCAGTACAACTGATGTGAAATAGTAAAAGTGAATAAGGTTTTTTTCAGCATGACACATTTAAAAACTACATTTACCCATCATTTTGTTGAGGAAGTAGACATAGTAACACATATGGACACTGGATATAATCCAGGTATAATGAAAATGAGATGAAATGTGGATATATGGATTTTGAGATGCGCAAGAATGAACTCGACTACATTAGTGTTTCAGATCAAAGGAGGGCTTAGCAGCACAGTGAGGAGATTTGATGAGTGGGATGGGAAGCAAATAATAGTATTATGATAATTAAATGAATACAGAAATAGGTTAAGCATGACTTCCAGATGAGGTATCATATCATGTAAGATGAACACCAACAATACAAAAATGTGGGTCAGCAGTTTTTCATCACATGCATTAGCAACTCAAGACCTATTTTACTGGCTTTGCAACAAACAAACAGGTTGTGACCTTTAAAAAATCATGACATCACCAGGTTAATGGGCACAACATCTGTCTCTTACCTTATGGTTCTAATTTACACAAAAGTTCACTGTCAGTCGCCTGTCTGCTACCTGAATAACTAGATCAAGTTATTTGTATCTTTTGCTGTGAACCTGATTGTGTGTGAATGTTGATTCTCTGCTGCCTGGTTCATCGTCTTCTCTTTTGTGTCAGGTGGAGACAGAGACGAGGGTGAGGATACAGTGGGAGATTTGCGCAGGACGGAGTCTGACAGTGTTTTAAAGAAGGTCAGTATCGCAGCAGCAAATTATTCTCGAATGTTGAGCTGCTACACCCCCACACCTCAATGGGAACTTGAGGCCATGCATGGGCTTGCATTTGTCCTCCAACATTAACAATACCATTAAGATAAATTTAGCTGCTTCTTTCCCTCTAGTGAATTAGCCTCTTGACTTATCCTGCCAGGGCCTGTTGCTAAAGGCGACCATCAGTTGTGTAAGAATTCAATAGTGGATTGAAATGAATGGGCTGCCTTTAGGTGTTGCTATTGGAGTCCTGCACTGGATGCTGGCCTTTGCAGCCATTTATCCTGCATGTATCAAGCACAGAATTGTTTCTTGAATGTTTTAGTAGACCAAGCTACTGTAATGTGCAATTCCTGTCTCTGGAAAAACACACAAAGCCATTCCCTGTTAACACTGGTTTCTGAATGAAAGAGAAGTCCTTTGTTTTTCTAGCCTGGGCATGGAGCTGAAGTTCAAAAAGAGTTCAAGAGTAATGAGGGGAGTGAGAGCAGAAGTCAGTATCATAATAAGAAATACAACACAAAGCTAATTCAAGCATTTTCTATTATATTCACATTAGATTATGGTTTTCTTAAAAAATGGTGGTTACAGTTTTGGAGATGTTAAACACAACAGCTGCAGTACTGCCGGATTACTGCATCACAGTAATTAGAATTAGATCATTGCAGCACACCCACATGTGCAGCTATAATCGCATTTATATTCATACTCTGCTGTATTCACTCTCACGTACAGCGACTGTACATACACATGATGCAACCCACCGGCAGATGTGTGTGTATATGAGCTCAGACTGTACTCAGTGTGTGTTTGTGTTTATTTGCAGGGAGGAAACGCCAACCTGCTGCTGCTGCTGAAGAGGAACAGTGAGGTAACACTGACTTCCTGTCTCTAATTAAATGAGAGCCACTGTCTACATGGGAACAGTCAAAACTCCGTGTCAACATCATTGTTATCAACATCAGTAAATGCACTAGCTCAAACAGCCATATTTGCTTTATTGTAGATGCTTGTGTTAGAAGTATCAAATGTTAGTATCATTATTCATAATATATAAGAAGGAATTTAAAAAGCAACCAAACAAAATGCACCTTAAACAGATAACAAAAACACATGGGCTGCAAACTGTAGAAGGAAGGAGTCATTTAACAAAAACATGTCTATAGGAGGGAGTTTTAATGAAAAAAAAAAAAGAAGATGAAAATGAATTATGCATGAGGACAGAACAAGCTTCCCAAGTAGTGCAAGTAAGATACCAGTAGAACTCAGCGAGATGAGAAAGTGAAACAGACTAACCACATGAATGCATCAAATTTCTTCTGAAAGGTCATCCATAACGCCTGCAGTTAATAATATATAAAATATACAGTTTACGCTCTACTCTAAGACGGCAAAGTTGAAAAATGTATTATGTGAAATGCGCCTACTCCAAGTTGTCAGCATTTAATTTCACACAGTACACAACAGTGTGTCTTTGGTAACAGTTTCAATAAATCAAATTTTACAAAATGTATTTTGTATAAGTATAAGTATTTTGCATTGAACATAAACAAGTCAAACAAAGTTTTGGTAAGCTTTTTGATAGAATACTGTATTCAATAAAAGGTGTTAGTGACCTCAAAAACTGCCTGTACAGCAGAATTCGATTAATTTTCTCTTTTTCTTTCTTCTGTCTGCAAATGGGTTGTTTTATAAATATTGTTTTGTTCAGTTCCCAGTGAATGTTAATTAGTAAACACGGGTGGCAGCTGAAAGCTCAGTGGCCTTGTCCCTTTCTGAGTATTTCATGGAGAAAAGGTCACACTGCTGTAAACTGTAAAGTTATAGTGTTTAACATTAGCTTAGTCTTGCACCGCTAGATTCATATCACATGAAATCCACTGCCAGCACTTACTAAAATGTAACTTTGCAATTATTCATGTCATATTTTAACAAGCAATGAGTCTAGTGCAGCGATAAGCTGAGGCAACACCACACACTTTTCTCCTTGCAGGATTTTTCCTCTTATCTCACAAGGAGGACAGAGCTGATGTTTTGGGGTTAAATGATACTCAGTGGTTTCTCTTTTTCCAACAGCAGGTCCTCCACAGTGTCTCCAATCTGCATCTCCTGCTCAGCACTCTGCAGGTAACTTATTTTGCGTATAATGTACTCATGTGCTCCAGATCAGTCCTAACATGATGCAACTCTGTGAAGCTTTTTGCTGTCAGCGTCAGTTTGAAAACCTTCCTTCTTGTGTGAAAGAGTGGAATAAAAACACAAGATTTTAGACACAGTGTGGTGCAACGAGAGCAGGGCTATATAAAGAAAGAGAAAACAATAATCATAATATTTTGAGAAGATTGAGCCAAACACCAGACAATAGCAGGAGGGATGTGTTTGACCTAATCTCTGTGGGGTGTCAATCTTCTCCTGTCTAATCTAGGCAGTGGTGGTCCAGCAGGACAGTTTCATAGAGGACCAGCGGCAGGCCCTGAGCGAGCGCTCCTCCTCATGCACATCTTTATCGAGGCCGTCCTCAAGACCCAACTCCCTGATTGAGCAGGAGAAGCAGCGCAGCCTAGAGAAGCAGCGGCAGGAGCTGGCAACCCTGCAGAGACAACAGGCAGCTCACGCTGAGGAGAAGAGGAGGAGGGAGAAGGATTGGGAGCTCAGGGAACAGCAGCTGACTGAGAGAGAGATGCTGGTGAACATGCAGGTAGCTATGCATCATTTTCCACTCACTCTGTGCATTGTTCCATGTTTCTATGCAGGTGTAATACTTGCAATATAACTCACTTTTGTGTTGCAATTAACCTGATGAATAACACTGTAGACTTGTGCCACTTGTGTGTGTCTCCTGATTTCCTGCAGTCCTCTCTGGTAATATCAGGCTGATTCTAAAAAAAAACCCAAAACAATAATCAACTGCGTGATCAAATTAACACTGAGGAGTCGACTTACAATAAGCTTTAGCTAGCCTACTAACTCAGGCACTAAAGATGCATGTGGCTTGTGATTGGCTGAAAAACAAAGTTGCTTGGCTTTTCTGTGAATAACTGCATCATCTTGCTCATTTGAACTTACTTGCTAAATTCCTACCTGTAAAAACAAAATGCTGCACTAAGTAGAAATTTGGAGAAAACAAAAGGGAAAAGCAATTTATTTACTTCCTTTTTACCATCAAAATATTGACAGTAATCAAAGCTGTGCTGAGTGTCTGCTACACACATGTAAACTAATATAGGCCTCACAGTCTTACTCTAGCTTATTGTTGTTAGTTTATGCACTGTGCAGCAGCGTTTACGATAATACAGAACATTTAATGAAGAAAATGACATGTTGTTTTAAAACACAGACACCTGCAGATATAGCACACCTTTGTTGCGTTTTGCATCATCTTGAGGAAATCACCACTGCATTTATTCTGAATCAGTCACTGTGCTTGAATGATGTTTTATTTTGAAAGGATTCAGGACCTGTAGGCCGTTCCTTTTCACTGTCTGTAACCATGCTGTGCCTTGGTCCTGTACCATTTCTATAAATCCATCCATCTACCTCCCAACCACTGCAGGAGGAGGATATGCTGAAGCAGCATAAGGACCTGGATTGGGAAAAGCAGGAGCTGCAGAGCAAGAAGGAGGAGTACCAGAAAGACCTGGAGAGACTGAGAGACGCCCAGAGGAAGCTGGAGAGAGACAGGGAGGCTGTGCAGCGGCAGCTCGACAAGATGGAGGAGCTACGCCTGGCTGAGGTGAGCAGGCACATTTTAAAAATCATAACAATAATAATAACATTGTCTGTTGCTCCCTGCAGCAAAACTACCTCTTCTGTTGCCCCCTCGGCTGCAGGGGAACACTCACCGAGCTGGGGGGGCTGTGTTTCACTTGATGACACTTGAGCGAAGTTGATGTTTATGGATACTTGTATATAGGAGGCTTGAACCCAGGTCCTCTTGAAAGTGAATTTAAAAGTGCTCTTGACATTCAATTACCAAGCACACCAGCTATCAAGCATCAGGGTTATGTTTCCAGGTTTTTATGCCTTAAAAAAAAGAACATCCCACACTCTGCTGCTGCTTAGCTTCACAATTTATTGATCATCACAACAGTCTGGTCTCTTTCCAAACATTTTCTTTCATTTTCCGCTGTTAAAATGTTTTCTGTAAACACTTATGCACATGTTTTATTCAGCATTAACTCGCAAAACATTCAAATCTGCACCTTTTCCTGCATATTCATTCACAGATGTAGACAACAGCTGTTCACCTGTCTAACCGACTTCCTTTACTTACCAGAGGACTCCCTCGTCGACATCTGATGAATCCCAGTTCCCTGGCAGCTCCCAGTCTCTGGAGCTGGACCCAGTGGAGCTCTCCTCCTCCTCCTATGCCTCCCTGCCCAAGCTGCTGCCCCAGCAGTCAAAGCCCAAAGGAAAAGGCCTCAATCCCTTCACATCATCCTCCACTAACGCCAACCTCAAAGGCAGCGAGTCCAACAACCAGATCTCAAAGAGCCTGCTGCAGCTGGCCAAGAGCAAGAGCAAAGAGGGGAAGGAGAAGAAGAAGAAGAAGGGCAAAGGAGGGAGTGCACAGACAGCAGGTAAAGAATGAAGGGGTGAGAGATTTACATTTAGTTTAATCATGTAGTGTCTTACACTGAGTCAGTAGGGTGGAGCTCAGTGTTTTTGTCAAGGACACATGATTTGTAGTTGTCAGTGGGGGAGGAAATTGGCAGCCAAAAAGTGGGTGATGGCTTTGACTTTGATGACTGGCAACAAGCCCAAAATTCAATAAGTAATTTACCTGTGTTGTTATGGAAATACTGCCTATCAAGGTTTTACATGTTTAATCTGCTTGTTATATCCCATTTTCCTTTTGATAATAGTAAATCATACTGTAAATTCAATATTTCTAATTCTACAAATAGACTCACAATACATGTAATACACATAACAATTAAAAGCTAAGCTGTTAAAGCAACATACAAACACAATGGATCATACACTACACCTGTTTCACATATGCAGAACCTGTAAAATCACTATAACATTTTCATGAAACCATCTGTATATGACATGTCTAATTTTATTCTCTAAAAAGAACCAACGTGTGTTACTGAATGATACTGACCCTCATCTCCAACAGTGTAGTAATAATAACATCATAGTCTGTTCAGTTTGTCACGGTCGTACAGTCTGGCCAGGCATTTTAAAGAGACGTGGCTTCTGAGTGTCAGCTTGCATCACCCAGCTGCTTTATCTCCTGTCTGCTTTATCACATAGTGACTCTTACCACAGTCCACTCTGCTGCACAGTTACCTGGGGGCTGTTCCACACACAGATGTTTGAGTTAGCCACCTATCTGTGGGTAAAACTTAGATTTTCTGGCGTCACAGAGCTGCCGCGCTTTAAACTGGGGCAGATCTCCATGGTAACTCGAGCAGGTTAGAACCTGTCAGTACTTCAACCACCTACAAATCAGATTACAGAATAAACTGAGTCTTCCCACCTGTCAGAATCAGGTGAGAAGACTCCCTGAAATATCTACATGATGTTGATTATAGTAGAATTTTAATTTATTTCTGATGCTGCTTCAGCACTGTGATTGAGGATAACATGAAGAACTAAAAATAAAAACTCTCTATTGTCCTTTTTTTGAAATAATAATCCACTCACTGTTAAATATTTCTCTTGATTATAAATACAACCTGCCAGTCAGATTGATGCATGTCTGGATGTGAACTGATGGCTGTGGCATGAGCAGCGAGTGCAGCACATTGAGGTGCTCACTGAGGCACATTCTGTCAATTCTTTAATGGATCTCAGTGACAGCACAGTGCACAGTGGTAAGAGCCTAATCGATATGAAGCAGGGTGACGCTGCTCCCTAAACACCCCCAGGGAATAAATGTTCCAACAAATATGCAGTCACACCCGTCTTACAGTAGGAGTGACTCCTCTTCTCTCCTCTCCTCCCTTCCAGACCCTCAGCACCGCCCTGAGCCTCCTCTGGATGGAGAGATCTTCTTCTGCTGAGAGAAGTGGCTCTTCCTATTCCCCCTCCTCCTCCTCCTCCTCATCATCATCATCATCATCACCATCATCGTCATCAACCTGTCAGACCATCCTGACATCCTGACAAACATGTTATGCTGAGTAGTAACGCAGAATACTGCAGTGTGCTACCAGGCTGTTTTGGCACCTTTGAAATCTTCTTAGTTCACTTCATAACATCGAGCAATTTAACAATGCATGCAAGAAAAAGCAAAACTGCATGTTTTCTTGTATGTTACGGTGAAACACCACTTCCTCTAGTTTCTGGAGAGCAGAATATTTTAGAGATTCTGTTATCATGTTCAAGTAAGCAACACACACTCGCAGTACTTTAAAACAGGCAACATGGATTAGCTGTGCGCCTTTGGGTATTCTGCCTAAAAACCTTGTTTCCTTTTCCAAAGTCGTTATGAAGAATTTTAGAATTTTATGAAGTAAAATATACATTTGTGGAAGCTCTGTATTACAATGAAAACTTTTCACAGTGGATGCCACTGTGAAAACTCTATCAAGTACATTATGGGCCTGACTGCCTTCCTGTGTTCACATCTTTTTGTGTCCCAACCCACCCCCCTTATTTTTTTCAACTGTCCTTATTGCTATTAAGCTCCACACCAGCACATTGTTATAATCATTTACAGTATGAAGCAGGGCCACTTCCATGTGGCTTTAACCACACATTGAAAAAAAGATACACACATATCCAAATGTCACTTGGAAGTGGATATGAATGTGAACAAGCTCTGTGGACTGAAACGCCTCTCTCCTCATTATCTTCTTTGATAATAGAGGACCCAAACCACGGAGAGGGAAAATCTTCCTAAACTCTGTGTTCTTTTTGCATTTCTTAATCAATATTTTCAGTGTTGTCCTTCCAAAAATCTTTCCACACAAATCTGCACTGACAGGAACCTGGACACGGGACATTCCTGCACTCACAATTGGAAAAACAGATGTGGTTATGCGTTTAAATTTTGTCTCACATGATAACTTAAACTCCAGCAATGCTCTATAATGATTTTATGCCATCAATCATGCTCCTTGCTGAGGTTTTAATTTATTTGAGTTATGGATATCTCCATTTTGGAGTGAAACTCTTAAGATGTGCGTGTCTGTTTTTCCAGACTCAACAGTAATGAAAGCATTGAGATGTATCTCTGTGTGTCTAATGGCTCAATTCATATCCTTTAGTGTGTTTTAGGGCCTTGGATGGATATTAGCTTGATCCTCGCTTATCTGCCTATCAATGGGCTTTTATGCAGCCTTCATCTTTCATCTGAGTGTGGACGAGCAGGGTTTTCCTACTTTTTTTTTTTTTTTTAATTACATACAACTCCGCAGGTAGCATACTAATGGCCTCTGTCTGTTAAATAGTTTCTCTTTCAACATCCCTCTTTTACCTCTGATTATAAACTCAGTGGACGCACACAGCTGATGGTTTTAGGAAATGGAGGCTGTTAATTTAGGGACAAAGCAGCTGGTTAGAGAAGATGAGAAAGGACATTAACTATAAACAGATGATGTTTTGTCTCTCTGTTTAATGACTAGACCCGTCTAGCCCAGTTTCTGATCATTTCAAATTAATCAACACACATCAGTGTTGTTAAGCACTTTGGTCATAATATATTGATGCATTTTTTTCGTGTGCGTGTGTGTACGTGTGTGTGTTATTTTCCGTATGAAAAATGAGACAATGAGTCTTCATATGATGTGGAGTTTTGTCATTCCGTGCTAAAACGTTACAGTGATCCAAGGAAAGACAATTGGTCCAAGTACATAAAAGATGCTGCAGTTCTACTTTGTTAGTATGTACAATTAAAAAGGAGCTGGTAGCTTTTATGTTCCCACGGTGACATGTTTAATCTGCCTATGTTTCCCCACTAACCCAATAGTGGGTCACACAGCTACCTGCTGGACAGGTAGGAAATGAAAGCAGGAGAAGATTTTTAAAAAAAGAAAAAAAAAAGAAGAAGAAGTCCTTGCTTTTCCAGTGAATTACAGAGCAGCGTCACTGATCTGCTTCCTTTTTGCCTCTTTTGTCTAACGTTTAAGTGCTTGATTGTTAACTCGCCCTCTGTGTTGAGGATTTGACTTCCCGTCCAGGCTGGTTTATCATAGTGTGTCTTCTAAGAGGCTTTAAGGACCGGCCAATTAGTTGCTTCATGTCTTTTGTTTATGTCTTTGTCCTACTCCTGTCAAAGAAACAGAGGAATGGGCTTTTGTTTTTTCCTCAGTGGCTTCAGGTGTGTTTTGACCACTAGGGAGCACTGCACCTATGACAAAATAAGTTCCATCCTTTACGAAAACAACCAAAAGTATGTAATTGATTTTTTTTTTATTTCCATATATATTCTCCCCGCTGTGTAAAATTAGCATCTTTTTCCGAGCAGGTAACTGCTGTACAAAGATAATGTGATGAGCGTGGGCTCTCACTCTGACAGTTTCCCCATGGCATTTGTAATCGACTGCAGAAACAAATAAGTTGTCAGAGATTGTAATTGGTTATTCATTGAAACCTGTCAGCAGAAGCTTTAATATAGAAAAAGAGGTCTAACAGTTGGAGCGTGCGACTGGGCAGAGCCACAAACCTCTCATTGTAAGGGACAATCAGCCGACGCGAGTCAGGAAAATGAACTCCTTTCCCCGATGATGATAGGCCTGTCCACGAGACGAGTGTGTCCATCAGGTGAACCCTGCGTAGCCTTAAATCTTAATGATAAAATGCACTAGAGTAGAACCTGGCATCTTCTCAGGAGAGAGAGGAGAGCTTTTATACCTCTGCTTTGAATCGAAGGAAATGTTTGTACTATAAAAATGGTACACAACTGTTGTATTCTACACAATGTAAAAAAAAAAAGGGCAAATGTGTAAATATGATTTCTGTATAAAAAAAAACAAACAAATGTAAAAATGAATTGTTTCATTTGTGATTCAATGCAACATTTTGTAATGTTTTATTTATGTTTTATTGTCACCCCTGGGTGAAACAATGTAAAGTCACATTTCTCTCATAATAAAAAGAAAAAATAATAATGGACATCTCAAGTGTTAGTTGTGTGCATGCTGTCATTTGTCTCCAATAAGAAGATAAATATAATATATTGAAATAATATTATTTTAAATGTGTATATTTTAAGAAATAATAGTGGATCAATGAATGAAAGAATTAGAAAAAAAAGAATAAAATAATGATTGTTACCTTTACAATTAGTGATAGATACTGAATGCTTAAAATGTTCATTATTTGGACATTAAAGGTCCAAGTATACTATTCATTTGCCTGTTTTTTTCACTATGAACAGTATATTGTAATTACTCACCTGAGGAAATCCATTACCATTGCCATTGGACTGTGGGTCACGAGAGTCAAAAATATTTGGTAAACAAAGCCTGTGCTTTAATTTTGATGAATTATTGCCATTTGGAAATGGCTAAACCTGACTCATTTGTGCTGTTGTGGAGGAGCAGGGCATCTCTGTCTTCGGTGGTCCTCTCCTGGAATATTACATGGCCTTCTCTGTGGTATTTTTCATTAACCACACACTGCAGTGCCTGTAAAAAGTTACCACAAACCATGGACGTTTTTAAAATTTCAGAACTTCTCTATTTTAATACAAAAATAAATCTCAACCTCTGCAAAGTAATGTGAAATCCAAATATATAATAAAAAGAGCATGTTTATATAAATGTTCAACCCCACATTCAGTAGATACCCCTATTTGTTCCTCAGAGTTCGTTCCACAGTTTTGACTAATTTATCCCTATAAGCATAATATCAATTTATGTAATCAAGATGTTACAATGACTGTTAAACTCACTCCATCTCGAGGATCTGGGTTAGTAGTCCAACTCATAATTGGTGTAGTTTAACTTTGTGTTTCTCCTCTCCCCTCTGTTCTGATCTGTATTCTACACCCAACTAAAGGGCTTTTTGTGTTTGTTTTGTAGTGGACACCTTATTGCAATGAAAACAGTTCTTCTCATTAATCCGCCTTTTGTTGTTCCAGAGGCAATTAAATTGCTATCACTAAATTCTGTTAATGGTTTGATTTTCTGTTCCCATTAGCGGCTGTACTGCTGTTAGAGCACCAGTGCCAGAGGAAAAAGTTGACAACAATCTTGATGGATTGACAGCAGCGCAGGCGCACGGCAGCACTTGTACCTGTTGATAAATAAAGAACCAGCTGCTTTAATATCTGCACTCCCTTCACTGCTGCAGAGAGGGTTCTGCCTGCTCAACCCTGCAGTGTTTTGCCTCTGGAAATCTCAACATTTTTTCCCTAACTGTATGATCATGCACGCCACACCAGGTTCATCAAAATCCCATCTCTCCTCATTGCTGCCCAGCTCTGATTTATCATCTAAACCAGTGGATCTAGTTTCAAGCCATTCAAAATATTTTTTTTCCATTCTGCTCATTCAGCATATAGACCCCAGAGACAAAACATCACCTGATAGATGAAATAGGGAATCAGTAGCTCGATAGGCTACAGTGAAAATGTGCTTTTTTTTGGAGCAAACACTGTAAAAGTTGTTGTCTTATCTCTTTTTTAGAGTATTCCCACTAAATAAAGGTTTGATAGCAGTGAGCTTGAGAGCAACATGCGATGGCAGAAAGCTAGATGGCCTCATCTATTTGTGGTTGTCATGGTGATAGGGGATACGAGGACATATTGGACAAGTTAACTGATGAAAGGAGAGACAGAGTGGATGAGGATGAGGAGGGGCAGAGGAAATACAATTATGACTGTTTACTACTAATAAAGTAAAACAATTCCTAGAATGGGAAAAGAAAGCATGTGCTGCATTTATTAAGTAATGCCTGAGT
Source organism: Selene dorsalis (assembly GCA_900303245.1). Lineage (NCBI taxonomy): Eukaryota > Metazoa > Chordata > Actinopteri > Carangiformes > Carangidae > Selene > Selene dorsalis. The sequence continues at coordinate 17,231 of OMNW01035908.1, forward strand.
GAAGAATGACAAAGTTGATGATATATATTATAGTGGAGTCTGCCATCAATGCATCAGCACTTTCCTGTACTCTGTTCTATCACAGAAAAAGCTTCAATTTCACTTAAGAGATGGCCCCTCTGCACTCACAGGGCTCAGAGCTTAGCAGGTTGAGGTCATTCAGTAGATATGAAGGCTATTAGGGCCACAGCCTGTTCAAAACACTCTTCTATACACAAAAACAGTGGGTCATCAATTTACAAAATACTTACATAAAACCAGAAATGCTACCTTGAAAAAATACACTATTCCAGGCCAAAGTACATGCATTGATTTTAAGTTGCATTCAGTTTTGGGGCACTCAGGCACATAAAAAACAAGATAGATAGATCTATGTATAGATAGAGAGTTTCAGACATGGGGAGTTGTGTAAATTACCATAAAAGTGAGTACAACATCAAACCTAACAGTTTTTATTCAAAGACAGTTAAGAGTTACAGTAGAGTATCTTTGTTTTTTCCCCCACATGTGCTACTGTAAGTCACGTTCCGCAGTTGCTGATTGGCTGGAAAACAGCAGCGGTGGGACGCACGAACGTGCGAAAGGTGTTAAGACGTAACTGCGTGAACGATTCTAGCGCCGGAGGGGAAAGACTAACAGTGTTTACAGGTGTGACAAAGTACGGACGTGTGGACATTCGGAAGCTCACCGAGTTCCGATTGGTGACATTTTAATGGATACATACAAATGGATAAATAATAAGTGTGCGCTTTCCCCGAGTTGAGAGCAGCCAAGCCCACACGCATTGGACTTACTATGCTAAAGAGCTAACAGTTGGCTAGCACCTCGATAACTACAGTGGGAGGAGACCGGACAGCCACTGGGCCACCATGTAAAACCCGGCTGCACCTCTGGCTACGAGGGACTGGAGACATCCTCCATCCATGGACAAGGACTAGTGAGAGGAACATCCTGCTCGGTTTCCTGTTGGTAGCAGAGACTGAGGTGAGTAATCCCATGCACGGCTAAAACTAGCGACCACCATTTTCAAAGTTTTTCACTTCCGGATTTTTGATTGTTTGTTTCTTACATAGTGTTGGCCAACAAATATTGAATGGGTTGTTTCCAGGTTCACTGTGTAGTTGAAGATGCCTTTGATTCAGTATACGAGTAAAATATAGAAGCTAAATGCGTTAAAAGAGTAATGGAGAAGTTAAATGTTGGAGGTATCACATATGTTAAGTAGCTACAGGTGTTGAATTATATAGCTACAGGTGTTGAATTGAATTTAAGTGTACACCTCCCAGCAGAGTGGAAAGGGTCAACGATCTGTCAGTTTGTTTACTCTTACTGAGACCTATTTATATGCGATATGTGATTTGGCCTCAGTCATATTTTAAGGGTGCTGTCATTGGATCATATATTTTATGTTCTCTTACTTACCAGTGAGTAGATGGGTGTGTACACCTCCAGTTCCCTCGAGCTGAAGTCTGGAGGCTTTTTGAATGGATTTGAAATACGGTCTTTAGTTAAAGGGGAGCTATGCAAGTCTGGTCGCTTTTTCACAGTTTCTCTAACCTTCCTCCTAGCCATGTGCATTTGTTTTCTACAAAGCCAGCAAGAAGACAATCCACGAAGCGTCTTATCTGTCATAAACAAAAGATTACAGGGCGCGTTTGTATCGCAGTGCTGTAACAGCTGGGACAGTGGGTCGGGGGCTCTGATCTTGCAAGGTTGGTTTTCGGCCAAGAGATGCTAGGTGGAAGGCAGAGAGCCTCCATTCTCCCTGTAACAAGTTACAAATCATTATTTCACTGTCAGGATTATTACAAAGCTGTTTAATTAAGGTGAAAATGTAGCATAGTTTGTAGCATAGTTAAGGGAAAATCCTGCATGGTGCCTCTTTAACACAAGCTTTACACATTTTCATGTTTTACTCAATAGTATGAAATACATTAGCCAATAAATTAGTCATGATTTTTTGATGTGTTTTTAAAAAAAGGTGGTTGCTAACATGTGGCTAGTGAGACTAAAGCGATTGTCTGACAGTTGCAAAAATCAGTCTGTTAACTGGATCACCTTTATGGCCTTGTTATGCTTATACTCACTCACAATTTACAAACCATTACTCACTTTGGAAGAATGAAGACTTGTGTAGAAGAGGCAAGAGGCAAATCCACCTACATGTTGGAAATGTAGAGGTGGTGACAGTGAAATTGTGCAAAAGTAATGTGGTTCATTTATAACCTAACATTACCTCTTTTTGACATCTGATTGTTGTATTTAACCTTAAAAACATAGAACAAAAACATTTAAGTGCCATTCAATTTTGTTTGTCACAGATCTTATTTTCTGTAGTAATCCAAAAGCTCCTGTAGAAGTCCTTTTGACTTTTTAGTAACACTAAAATCACAAAAATCCAGATGACCTCCAAAAATACATTGTCCCTGCAGCATAATTTCTATTTGCTCACATTTCTGTCTTTTTACACGCTATTCACATCCGCTAGTCTTTTTTAATTGTTTTTTGTTTTTGTCTTTTTTTGTCAGTTGTAGATGACCTCTCTCTCTCCTCCCACTCTCCCGGTAGCACTTGCTTAATGTGTCATACGTTTAGCTAGTATGTTTTAATCAGCTGTCCCATTATTGATAACATACTACATGTAATAAATGTAATTATTTGTCATAGTAGAGGTGAGACTCAGTGAACTGCAGCGAGGGCAGCCTGGTGCTCTGGTTGTTGTAATGTCTAGTGTGGTGAAAACAGTGTGATTATATTGTTTATTCTGTGGTTAATGCAGTGCATCCCTGCCTCTGTTGAATTACCTTATGTTATGTTTATCCCCAATGTGGATAAAATTTATATGCTGTACGTGTGCATGACTCCAGACCACGTATGCAGCATGCTCTCAGCAAATGAATGACAGATAGAGAGGACTAGTGTCACGGAACAACAGGATCATATCAAGTGGGGATAAACATGTGCGCGTGACCATAACAATGCTAAATTTACCTGACTTGCAACCAGCCGTGACACCTGGTCTGACAAGCAGGAAGACAAAGCAAATAGTCTCCAAGTAGCGAATCTAATAATGTTCAACACCCGCCTCTCGTTATCTCCATAATTAAGCATCCTATAAAATGAGGATATCAGGAAGCATTGCACCAGTTTGAGGAAGGTGAAAATGGAGCAGAAAATGTGCTGAACGTCAAATGTCAGAGAAGATGAGATGGCAGACGGAGCCTGACCAGAGTGACTCCATAAGAGGAGCACATAGTGTCACTGTAGCCTGCTTGGTGGTCACAGTGAAAATCTCACAGTGCCATAATAAGCTGTTTTTAGTGACCTGGCTGGGAAGAGAACATCAGAAGTCAGTTCCCTATGTTGGTGTAGTTTTTGTTCCATTAGATTTTTGTCAGTGTCATCCATGCTCAGGCCAAACAGGCTAAAACATAAGAAACATAAGAAGAAAAGACATACAATCCCATGTCTAAATCATTATACTTGTAACATGTTGGGGCACAAAATAGCCAGAGTTATGCAGTATACCTGCTGAAGAGCAAACTTGCTCAAGAAGTGACTTGGTGTGTTCTGGACTCTTTTTCCAAGTTTGGCGATGATTTTTTAGGACAGATTGTATGGCACCATCCAAAAATGAGTGCATTTTAGGGTTAATCTAATTCCAATAGAGTGCACACAGCATTTCTTCAAAAATCAAAATGTTTCTTTAGCTGCTCAAGTGAAATGCTCCAGGGTCTGAATAAGCTGACCTGGTCTAACCATTCACTGCTACTCTGAGGTTTTTTTTTTAATCTTTTGATCTGGTGTGTGTGTGTGTGTGTGTGCAAAGTGTCTGTGTGTGTGCCTGTCTGTGGCATGTTTTTCCAACCTTCAGAAGTGTGACAAAGCTGCTGGGTTAACAAATAGGAGCAACATCCTCCAAACCAAGTGCAAGTTAACCTTACACATTTGTTTATATTATAGTATAAGGACATATATTATTTTGTGTGTGTGTGTGTGTTTTGCAGTGTACATTCATCTTTATTTTTTATCTTTACAATATAGGTTATTTCATATTCTTTATTCTCTTATTCTCTCCTGAAACAGCATCTGTAACCCAACCTGATTTTCATCTGGGGATCAATGAAATATATTTATTGTGATATTATATTTAGAGCTGCCCCAAATTGTCGACCAAGGGTTAGTCGACTAAGAAGTCATTAGTCGACCCAAATTTCATTGATTGAGTGGTCGCAGAAAAAAACCCAGAAAAGGCTAGAGGGCTTTTAATTTATGGGGCCTGATACAGGAAGTCATGACACTCACTCAACTTTTTTTTACAGAGCAGGTCTCTACAATATCGCGGTTGTTAGACACTTTACTTTAAATATCTAAAAGAAATCTAAAATCTGGGATCATTTTGAGAAGAAAATGGACGACGAAGAAGGTGGCATGCAAACCGTTTTGTTTTGTTCCAAAGTTATTGTGTTACATCAAGTTGATAAGCTGTGATGTGTTGTGTGAATGTCCCGACAGTCAGTCTCTGATTTTTCTGACACATTCAGAAATAATTTGCCAGTATCATTAACAGGCGGCTGACTTTGTACGTGAGCTTGTAAAAAATAACAGCCTATTTTAAAGCACTGTGTGTGTGTGTGTGTATATATATATATATACACATGTATATCGTTATCTGCGATGATTAGTTGACTAATGGCCCTAAATGTCAA
>OMNW01035908.1:21959-33705 GCA_900303245.1 Selene dorsalis
GTTGATAAGCTGTGATGTGTTGTGTGAATGTCCCGACAGTCAGTCTCTGATTTTTCTGACACATTCAGAAATAATTTGCCAGTATCATTAACAGGCGGCTGACTTTGTGCGTGAGCTTGTAAAAAAATAATAGCCTATTCTAAGTCATCAGATGTTACAGTTATACTTGAAAATTAGTTTAATGTTTAGTCTCCTCTCCTTGCTGGTTGTTCTGACACATCACAATCATAATTGCTTTGCTGCAGGTGTCATTAACAGGCGGCTGGCTTTGTACGTGAGCTTGTAAAAAATAACAGCCTATTTTAAAGCACTGTGTGTGTGTGTGTGTATATATATATATATACACATGTATATCGTTATCTGCGATGATTAGTTGACTAATGGCCCTAAATGTCAACTATTGGTCGACCAAGAAAATCTTTGGTCGAGGGCAGCCCCAATTATATCATCACAGGCTTAGTATGAATGGAAAACATGCAGGTATTTCTGTCTTTGTTGCTGTGAGCAAACTTTCTTCGCAATTCAACTTAAATATCTGGAATAAGAATTTATGTGAAAAAATCCTTGTCTCAAAGTTTGAAGTATTTACCTTTTTAAAAAGGTGACGTGTAGACACCATGTGTACGTGACTTCAGCCTCTTCATGACCCTGAATAGGAATAAAGCCTCAGAATTTGAATAATGAATAATAGTAACCGAATAGGCTCCTTCGCCTCACACATCACAACCTTTTGAGTTGTCCTAGGATGAAAAGTTGAGAAACAAGGAGTAGCAGCAGAGCACCAGCAGCAAACTTACACAGTAAATGTGGCGCAGCTGCAGTGAACTGGAGTACATTCTCCCAGTGGATATTTACAGAATGCTGAGCAGATATTATTCCAGTCCTCCTGGAGGTTTGAGGGGAATCACGGCTGTGAGCGGTATCTGCAGCGCAGTGGGGAGATGGGTTATGGCTGCACTAGGGATGGAGGGCGGGGACAGACATTGCCTGGTCCTCCATCTTGCTCAGAGATGTGAGGATGATTTAGGAGGCCTGTCTTTGCCAGGGCGTCGAGAGAGGGAGCAGGGTCGAGCAATCCTATTACTCCTCAATGACCCTGCCTTAATGCGTGCCCGTGCACACACATACATGCGCGCACATATTTTCCCAATGCCCAGAAGCTCTCACTGTGGTCAGACAGACACCACGCTTAAAGACCACACTGTAGTCAAAAACCAACAAAGTATTCTTACAAAGCAGACTATGCAAAAAAACTATGTTCATAATAGTCACCAATATGATCATAAACTGTGATATAAATGTCCCTTCTGACCATAATCATTAAATGTCTTGGTGAATTTGGTCCTTTTGAAATTTGCTACAGACAAGTTGACCTGATGATCCTTAACTTTTCATCTAGCAACTCCTCAGCATCAGAATTTGTCCATCTTTGGTTCATGACCTTTAATACTAATGACATTCCTCTTAGCCTGAAGTGATTACGTGTAATTCGCAAATAGAAGCGTAACTATTAACCCGTTTAACTAAGATGGTGGATATGATAAAATTCTCGCTGTTAAACATCAGCATGGTAGCTTTGTGTTTATGGTGCACAGAAACTTTGACAGATTTTGTCAGACCCTTCGTTCTCTGTATCTACTTTTGTAGAATTGTAGAGAGAGAGAGAGAGTCTTAATTTTGCCAAATGGTGTTATGGTTATGAGATCAGCATTTTAGCTTTGTGAAGCAGCCACTAAATGGTTCGGATACGTAGTTTTAATTGGACCATGTCTCAAGTCACCATTTGACACATCTACCAATTTGTCTTCGTTTTATGGGGATGGTATGAGCTGTGTTAGTTTCAGCTGTATTAAAAGACGCTACATCTGAGCACAGAGAGCATCAAATTGAAACCTGTCAACAGTCTGACCACTGACCAATCGGATCACTGGAAAAAATGAGTCGTCATGCTTACCAGATCCCGAGATGGATAAATGAGTTTGCCACTAAATAGTTACATGATGACTATCATAGTTTTTATTTACATGTGCAAATATTATTTAATTCTCAGAAAGATTATGGACAGCATTGATGCTTGAACACATTTAAACCATCACTGCAGCTCAGAGCAACGGAAGGAGACTGTGTTAAAATTGAAAATGAAAACTAAACCCTCGGTCTTTAATTAAAAGAAATATTAACAGTTTCTGTCGTTATAAATACAACATGCCAGTCAGAATAACTGATTAGGCATTAAGGATGTTTTCCCTCCTCTCTCATCTCTTGACAGCATGATGTACTTGTTACTTATTCATATGTAGCACACATTCATTATAGTTTTTCCAGTGATTCCAGTGTATCTTTAGCCTTACCCTTATAGCTGTTTGGAAAACTGAATTGAATTGCTTGAATTTCCTATAAAGTATTTCATTCATGATTATGACAAACTGGCTGGTTACTAACATGTCTGCCTCTTTCACATGTAGCTGGATAGCTGAACCCACTGTTGACAAACTCAGTAAAGCCAGATAACCTGAACAGAGCCAAGCTAACTTGAACTTGCTTTGTGGTACCAACTAGGGCTGCACGATATTGGAAAAAATTTAGCGATTTTTTTGTTTTGTTTTTGCGATGTATATTGCGATGTTAAAAAATACAACAACCAACCCCTCCAGTAACGGTGTTATAACAGGGGAAACAGTAACTTTTTTGATGGCTTGTTACTTGAAAAAGTAGCGCCAATACCAACACCGTTATTCCCATCACTGCTTGTTTATCGCTCATCTTCAGCGTGGTGTGAGGGACAGCATGTGCATAGAGGTGAGCGGCTGACTGCTCTGAGAGACTGGGTGACTGAGTGAGAGAGAGAGCAAGAACAGAGCAGAGCAAGAAGGCGGCTCAGAGATGCTTTTCTGAAGAAAAACAAAAATTTACATGTTCTAAAAAATGAGAAAACATTGCACGTCCTGCGATGTGACTTTTGCACATGCGCACATCATGATGACGATGTTCAGACGACACATCATGCAAAGTGATTGTAATCAAATGGCTGAGGAACACAAATAATTTTATCATGAGTTCATTATTTTTGGAGTTGAGTTGGAAGGGTGTCTGGCACAAACTGACACGAGCAGTTGCATTTTACTTACATCACTCAAAACCTTACAACAGCCCATTGGATGAACTTATGGGTTTTTGCCCTTGTAATGTTCCACTTCACTTGTCTCTGACACAACAAAGAGTGAGCTGAATTTGTCAGGAACATTTTTTTTCTCCAGAGTTCACTGCTGCCTTTATTTTTCATGACAGGGGAAAGAAATTAAATGCCACTTGAAAAGAGCTCGGTTTGCATTGCACAGACAGTGGAAAGATAAAGTCACTACTAATCTTCACCATTACTATAAATCCCTTTATATGTCCAAGTAGCTTTGGTCCCGTGCACACAGGACTTCAGTATCTCTTCAGCAGCCCCTGCAAATGCACAAAGTCACTTCTTCCACTAACTTAAAGAGAGTCACTTAAGGACATTGTTGCAGGACCTGAAATTCATTTTCCAAAAGTGGGGGGCTTCACATGGGGGGATTTTACTTTGTTGGGGGGGGGACTACAGGTCTTCTATGTCCTGTTACCTGAAATTACATTTGGAGAAGTCCAGCCCTAGTTAAATTAATGCGGTTACATGCACGCGTATCATTTAAATTGGACTGTCTGATGCAGCGCTTCTGTAGTGTGTATCAGTACTAACAGTGGCTGGTTTGAAATGTCTGCTGGAATTTCCTGCATTATGAGTACTTGATTTGTGGGAATTGCTTAAATTATTCACAGTCCCGCAGCGAATTTCATGCTCTGGTGTTGTATGGAGTCCCATTATCAATAGTTTGACTTTCACTGGGTTTGTTAATAGGCACTTTAATACAGACCAGTGGTGATCCTATGATTTTAAAGTCATATCCTTCATTCTGTCTTATATCACTTATTATGAAAAACGACCCATGATTTAGCAGTTGCATGTTTAAAATAGTAAACTAGAGCACTGGTGCAGGACCCCAGACATTTCTGAGATGCATGCTCACGAAGCACACAAAGCTCAGAGCCACACATTTAATCATGAGAATGTGCAGACACAGAATACACACTCATGTTGTCTGGGGATCCCATGTTTGCTTATTAATGTAGCCCGTTGCCCTGGCAATGGCCAGTCTGTGTCATTTAAAGAAGCTCTTGATGAACTCAGTGCTGCTTATTGAGCTGTGATCAACACGTTTGCCTGGGTCACCTCATACTCCCCACAGGTTTCAGCAGACAGAGGCGTCAGGGATGAAGGTTGGATAAAACTTTATTGCTCTTTTACGAAGACATACAGCACTGGGATATTTTACTTGGAAAACCATTTGAATGTGCAGTTAACCACCTTGTTAGAGAGCAGCATGTTATGTTATAAGAACTGAAACATTGAACAGTTGGACATGTGCATTCAAAAGTTTAGAGAAGGTCAAATTAAGTTCGCCTGTTGTTACGACCCAGCTCGGCGGGGAAGAGGGAAATACATAAACCAGATGTAGTTGCTATAAGTAAGTTGTTTAATTGTTTTAAGTTAATGAGATGTGTCAATTAACTATGGAAAGTGAGGCGAACACATCGAAAGAGGACCATTGGGAGCTGCCAAAACAAACAAGTAAACATAACTGAACTTAGCTCTTTAGCATACTTTCTTCTCATAACCACCATAAAAAAGGAACAAAAAGCCTCACTGCTCTATGACGGCAAAACCAAAACACATAGGAAGCCCCCTTTAAGCCCGATGTACACTAACACAGAAAATACCTCAAATGTTGTGCAGGGAAGGGATCAGTTTTGAATCTATAGCCCTGGTCCAATTCCACCCAGTGCCTCAGCCACAGGTTCACCCACAGGAGGCACAGCAAACCCCAGCACACACACAGAGTCAGAGACGAAATGAGGGAACAGACAGTCGGCCCCAGACGAAATCCAGCGAGCTATTTACGGTGGCTCCACCCACAGAGCTCCAACAGTGATTGGTCCAGCAGCTCACTGGTGGTCTGCACCAATCAGGACCAGAAGACAAGCAGGTGAGGAGACCTAGGGCGAACCACCTGCAACAAGGAACACTGGAGTGGGAAGAGGCGTACAGGCCTAGAGCTGTAACACTTGTAAAGGTTAGAATGCCTTTCAGGTGCATTCTGAAATGTCATCTGAAAGCTGAATATCCTAAACTTTTTGTGAGTAGTGTTTATAAACTAGGGCTGGACGATATGGCCTAAAACACAAATCTGATTCATGATTTACATCAATTTTTCCCCCTACTTGAAGGAGCTGTATGTAAGACTGTGGCCAAAACTGTTGCTGCAGTCAAATTCAAAATACTGCAGCGCATTGTTTCCCCTCCCCTCGCCCCCAGACGCAAGGTTGCCAGATAGCCACACGCTAACCTCTGCCCTGCTCCAGCGTTGTGGCTATGGTAGCCTGAGACTCACTCACACAGTCTCTACAGTCTCAAAGTAAAGCGTTCACGTTTCTGTAGGTTGAGCAGGTTGTTGATGAATATGTAGCTTTTTACTCTGACTGAACTGAACTGTAACTACAAGTGGAGTTTACGTGAACTCGGGTGATCTGCAGGTTATTGTTTCACTTCACCGCTCTCACACTACGCCCAGTGTGTGTGTGACAAACGCACACACACACACACTCTGTAACCCTGCATCTACAGGAGCCTCAGTCCGAGTTCATTATGCCGTAAATGAGCCAACATATGAGACGTGTTACCGCAGAATAAACGACATAAGCAGCTCAGTGTTTTCACAGTCTGAGTTTTCCCCTCCTCTTTCTCACCGTCATATCATCCGATGTCTCTGATTCCAAACTGCTCCTCACAGCAAACAGATGATTCTGGAGCCTCCTCTGTCTCCTCTACAGCTGACCTGCTGCTCTACTGGACACTCAACCCCTCTCCTCCGACATAATAAAAACATATTTCTCTGGGTCTCTGGTGCGAGGCTTCAAACACATGACGACCAGAGACAGGCGAACTGACCGGACCAGACTCGTCATGTAAATTTCCCCGTTGTGGGACAATAAAGGAAAATCTTATCTCATGAACTGCTCCAAACATTTACCATTACTTGATTTGCCATCCGCTCCATTTCACCACATTTCCTCCCTCTTTTCCAGTTTTCACTTTGTAATTCTTCCCTTAAGCTTTATCTGAGATCGTTTTATCTCCCAGCCATGGCTGCAGCTCAGTGGGAACTGGCAACCTGGATACTGAAATGCCACTGACACTGTGATTGGGAGAGAGCGGTGGGTGGCGCAACAGGCCAAAACACAAAATCAAAACATAAACATGATTTGCAGTATGCAAATAAATGTTTTAAATGCAAATATTCTGGCTCTACTACTGTTGTTAGATCAGTATTTCAAATAAACAAGATTTCTTTGTTTCTGGTGACATATTGTGAATAGTGATTTTATGATAACTTGCCGTACATTTCTTACGTACAGCTCCTTTAAAATCACCCTGCAGATGACAAAAAAATTATTAAAAACAAGATTTAACTTTATTTTGTTTAGATTTTCCCTTCTGGAAGTGCAATCAGAAACAACAAGCCAAAAGAAGAGATGGCAGACACTGCCTGCCCTTGTAAACAACAGTGAAAATGTAACTCTTCAGTAAGCTTTCTCTTTCTCTTTTTTCAAACTGACAGTGACACAATGCAGTGCACACCGCACGCAGCCGATTCACTTACCTCACCTGGAAGGAGGGCACTGCTAAAAAAAAGAAAGAAAAAAAAGGCTCACCTGCAGCTCACACATACAGAGCTCTTAAAATGTCCTCTTAAAATCATTGATTGCCAATAGGCACAAGCCTAGGGTGAGCCCACTCTGGACTAAGGGTGCCCAGCAGGGAGTGTTAAAGAGAAACTCGATTTTCATTAAAACAAATCGACCTTAAACAACAAATTCGAATTAATTGATGATGAATGCCGAGCCCAAATATACACACACATACATTTTTACCTTTCACCAACATAGTGATTCAGTGAGCTCAATTCATATCAAACATCTGATCCAATTTGAGTCAAGAGGTCTGATTTCGCAAATGGGTCTGGGAAAATTTAGACACTAACCATCAACTTTCAATCTGAATATCCAGGATACTGAGATAAGCAGCCATTTTTTGAAAAATGAATAAATTTCACAATCATGTGTTCAGTGGCTTACAAAACGCAAACCTCTACAGACATCTTTACCTCCATAATGGCATCATTTTATCCTACATTTTTATCACTATGTCAGTGTTACAACATCCACTGCAAGAGGAAACATCAATGGCAGTCACTATAGTAAGGGGAGTGATATGTAATGGAAGAGTTTTGAGATATTGCCATTCGCCTTCTATAAAGTTCACCCAAATACTTAAGACAAACTGTGCGATCAAACTTTCAAAAAGGCATCCAGTTGATGGTTGCGTTCTTCTACGAAAGCTTATACCAAAACAAGCTGAGGAAAGCACAGACGCCTCCACCCCTGGACAGGATTTGTGCTGATGTGATTGTCGAGAAGAAGTAAATGTCAGCCAGCCTCTCAAAGGTCAATGATGAGTTCTCCTCCTTCCATCTTCATCATATTCTCAACCATTTCTAACTTTGTCTTTAACAACAGGGGTAGATAGTAATAGCTTTATAGACTGAGGGTCCTAAAAAATGTTATGATACAAACTCACAAACTATGAGCTCTTTTTTTTCCTTCTATAGGACTTAAAGTACACCCTGCAGCACTGGCCAAAATGTCCTGTAAAGACAACAAGCTTTTTAACTAAAACATCAGGATACATATTTTCTTGACTCACCTTTAGATATGCATGTTAAACAGAAACTTTTTTGCACAAAGCACAATACAGTCACAGAAGCAGGGCCTGCAGACTTAGTCACCACCACACATGATTAGAATGCCATAGGTGATGATTAAGCAGGATTTCTTTTGTATAAGTCTATATATATATATATATATTTTTTTTTTTTTTTTTTTTTTTGAAAAATCCTACAGACTCTAACTTTAAACATTTAACATAATATTACAGAATGCAGAAAAAATGAATATAGGATATCCACAGTATGTAATCGAAGTAATGCTGCATAAAGAAATTCAGAGGAACAGTTTCGCACAGGTCTTAGAGCAATACAAACACAGCATAGTACAGTTAATGATTAATAGGTCAAGGGACAGAGATCATGCCACTTAGACAGTTAATGAGAAAAAACAACAACACCGTAATAAGGATCGATAATACATGCACAAATTGTGCCAGATGCCACTGGTCTTGTTTTTTAATGCAATAGCTGTATGGAAATGTCTTTCTCTGACTGCCAAGACAAACTGGCTTCATGTGCTAACAAGTGTACAAATGTTTAGCCTTCCCAAACCTGTGTCCCCTCAGTAATTAGTGTGATAACTTTTTACATTCACTACCTAATACAACAGTGCAGTGTGGACTCAAAGCTCCCAGTGCCAGAGCAGGACTTAAAAGTTGGCTCATTTTGCCATTAAATGGAGCTAACAAGGTCCGCTGGGATCAAGCCGGCACAGCAATTGATGTCAGTTTAGAATAGTTAAGGAGCGCTGATAATGCTCGCAGGAATGTCCCAGTGGCTCAGTGCTCTTGTTTTTCCACACTGGAACTGATAGAAGAGGAACTGGACTCCATACACCCATGAGCTTTCTCTCAGACTGTTAAAAAGAAAATGGCTTTTAATGGACTTGTGTCTTAAAATCATTACCACTTCATCTGTTAATAGATTCTCTTTGAAGCCTGCGACTTATTCTTCAAGGAGACATTCCAGTGGTGCAAGTTATTGTCTTGGCAATCAGCATGCATGCTAAATGTTTGATTTAATCCAATGATTTACGTAGTGATTAGCCCACATTTTCAGTAGTCACTGTAGTATATTGTGAAAAAGGGATGTTGACACTGAAATTATATTTCTCTCTATCCCTTTGAGCTTGTAGCATGCTTGAAATTTGCATGTCATTATGCTTACCTCAGAGTTTTGATCTCAGAGTGTTCCTTGAAGCCACAATCCTCTGGGCACATGCATGCATGAACTTGCATTTGTCAAATACTTCCCTGAGCTCATTGCTAGGGAAATGGGTCAGTAGCTGAGTTTAACAAAATTCAGTGCATACATGGGTGTCACTGACTGGCTGAAGGTGGTGGGTCCATACATTGAAATATATATATAACAAATACAAAAATATATGAGAAAAAAGGCAGTTTGAGACTTCTCGGCAGCCTGTCCGACACAGATGAATCAATGAATTGAAGTCCCCTTGGTACCTGCCACTGATTTTAAACTGCATGCTTTTTAACATTGTTCATTTCATAAGAGTGGATAAGACTTAGCTTGCACTCATACGAATATACTACTAGGAGTGGCACAAGATGAATAATTAACCATTTATCCCTTATTTATCAACCGTTGTAAAATGAGATGGTGTGGTCTGCTGCAGTGTCATATTTGCGTTGCCATTAGTATCCTTGCGTAATAAAGCTTCGCTAACGTTGCCTAGCACTGGTTACAGCTGCAATTGGACCAGAGCAAACCAGGGACGATGGAGAGAGATACAATAATGATGTTCTTTGCAATTATGTATCTTTTACTGGAAGAGATGGAGAAGCTTGATGCTTCTCAGGATGAGAGGGGAACATGGCCAAGTGAATTAACATTGGTTAAACTGTGTAACGTAATTTGAATGTTAACTAACGTTAATGAACATAACGGTCAGTTTATATGACTATGAACATTCAACTTTGACAGTATAATATCATTAAAGACACGTAGCTCTACCTTAACCTGATCAGCTAAAACAGGTTGGTTAGATAAATAGATTTTAACAGTTTTCCTTCTTTCCTTAAACCAGACCAGACCAGACAGAGAAGATACATCGAAAATCATTATAATCATGATAGTCGTTATAATCATCAATATCGTGATAATTGTTGAATGATCAAATTGTAGCACCCTGTATTTTAATCAAATTGAATTGTGAGGTGCCTTAGATGGCACACCCCTACTTTAAAGCATAGGAAGTAAACCGCCAGCTCCTAACCAAGGCACTTGCACTCCTGTTTCTCCAGTAAGGCTTGCTCTGTGGCTGACAGGTGCAGCCCATTGTTGCACTGAATTTGTACCAGCGTGACTGTGTGGAAGTGTGTAAGCGTAAAGCAGGGCGATACTGACAAACAGCATGGAGCTCAGCTGACTCTCCCTGAATAATCACAGGCTGCTCTATAGAAGAATCTGAGAGCATTTGTGCTGCTGTGGCTTATCTGTGTCTCTTTGTGTTTCCTCTACTCTGAAGTGCACCATCTGTTTTTGCATTGAGTCTGGTTGAACTGTAACACTGAGTATAGGGCTGTCCTCAACGATAATTCTCTCAATCTGTCAACAGTTGTTTCGATTAGTTGATTATTAGTTGATTTTCAACCAATCTAGCAATTATTTTTTGGTTCATTGATTAATATAAATTTACATGAAAATAAATAGTTTCTTTATTTAAATTCTTCATTTATTCATTCATATGTTCAATCCTAACATAAAGTTCTATATGTCGACCACGGGTACGCACCAGATGCGAAAATAATACTGGGACTGGGTGCCGAGTCCCCTTCACTCCATTTATAACAGTTTTTTTTCCTCTGTTTATGAACATATGCTGTCTGCGTTTGTGTAAGCGACTTAATTGATGACAACACGACGGTATGTTGTGTGTGTGGACATATCTATGTCACCAATGTAATCAATTACGCTGATTAATTCGGACGTCCCTAACTGAGTCTTAATATACTTGTGTGCTTCTGCTCCCACTCAGCAGGTCACGCCGCCACAGATGCCTTCCCTCAGCCTCTGGTATCTTACACTGTAGCATCTCTCTAGGATTTTTAAACCCATACCAAGAACTACTGTCTTTTAAAATATTAATATTCATTGCTGCTTGTTATTGCCACCGTGACCCATTAAACTTCAATTACATGTCATTTGAATCCCCATGGGGCCCTGTGTGGGAGTTTTTTAACAAAATGAAAATCACTTTCTATTTAGATTACATTGAGAAAAATCTTTGTTTTTTCACTGGGTGAAGTTAATTGCTGTGTTGTAAAGGAAATGGCAACAGATTACTGCAGAGACCTTCTGTTCCCCTGCAGACTGCAGGGAAGTTGGATGGTGTCCATGTGAACCTGCTGACTAGAACAAATATACAGAGGAGAAGCAGAGCTCCACTTTCAGCCAGGGAGGAGGAGGTGAAGGAGAATAGAAGAGTCATCTGTTAGATGCTGGTCGCTTTGGTGGTTTCACAAGAACAAGTGCTGTTGTCAGGAAACAGATCCAGTTTAAAGAGCTATTGTGCAGTACAATGTGTGGAATTCACTGTCTGTTGTATTTTTAGGCCTTTTTCCTGCACTTTAGTGTAACTGGTTATTTTTCCAGAGCCATAGTAAAAACACTGACACCCTAAACCTCACTGATATAAAAGGAAAAGTGCTCACAAGTGTTAACTGATACAACATGTAAATCCATAACTGCTTTGACAATGATGAATTCCAATTTGGAAAACAAAGTCACTCCACCACAAATGAGGTATTCACTTAGCACAAATATATAATATTGAATTGTTTAACTGACTGGGACAAAGGGATGTAATGTTAGTGACAGCCCAAAAGATACAAAAGTGAGATCAGGTTGTTAGGGGG
>OMNW01035908.1:56515-90644 GCA_900303245.1 Selene dorsalis
GGGGGGGGGGTAACAACTCAGTTCTAATTGCCCGAGTCTGTTGAAGTCACGTACACAGTTGCTCATCTTGGTAAGTGATGCACTCCTCTGCTGTTAGAGCTGCAGAAATCAGTGATGATCAATTGCTGATTCGATCCCTGACAATGGCCAGTCAGCTGTGAATACAAATGCCCCCGGATAATGGAAAGCACAAACTCAGCTTTACACACGAAGCACCGTTTTGTTGAGCATCAGTTGTTAATCAATGATCGGCTATCAAAAATGTATAAAATATGAATATTTAAAAATGTTTAATATCGAGCAATATTTTTTTAATGAACTAAGGTTATCCTCAGGGCACCTTGCTGAAAAGGGAAACTGATAACCAGTTGTTGTAAAGTCTCAAATGTTTCAAATTTTAATGTAAACCTAATTGATTCTGATAAATAGATGAGATTTATTATTATAAACAAAATCATTTCAATAGCAAGTCAGAGTTTTACTGAGCAGTGGTTGGCAGTATTCACATTTATGGAGATATTTACACGTAGAACAAATGAGGTCTAATGTAACAGGTATGTGTGTATGTGTCACCTGACCTGAACAGGAAAGACAGGAAGGAAGCTAATGAAGATGGACGCTGAGACCACACGATGTTTGATGGAGGGAAAAAGTGAGTTTCATTGTTTGTGTAGTTCATGTTGTCCAAAGGTTTCAGGTTCAACAGATATGTTAGCTACATGCAGATCCTAGAACAGGGATGTGCTACAGGAGCTTAAACAAACAAATGAGCAACAACTGTTTGTTTTTGACAACTTGAGTTTCACGTGTCACACAGTGACTGGTCAGTACGTTTGTCAATAGAGTATGGAGTCATAAATTGATGGAAAGTGAGGTTGTTAAGTGTGGTTCCCACTACTTTGAATGTAGTGAACGCCTACAGTGACTGTCTGACGCTTTGTGGGTCTGTTGTTTTCACTGTAGTCTGTGTTTTTTTTTCTCTTGTCATTTTGATTTTGTCTTTGAAGAAGCTGACAGCTGTCAGTACCAGCAGGTAGTTCAGGTGATGAAAACCCATTCCTCTCTCCTCAGTGTCCTATCGATAGAAAGCGGTATTGACTGGTGCGCTGATGTGGAGGGAATTGAACTGCAGGGGGCTGGTGGAGGCAGCAGATGTCCATGGCCCTCTGGATTCATCATCCAGGCTGACTGTCAGAAGCCTAGTGATTCTACTGGCAATCAATGAGCCCTTTAAGTAATGCATGGTACCACAGAGACGCTTGCAGATGACATGTTTAAGACAGGGTCACAACTGGGTTTCTAATGAGAGCCATGGATGACTCCCATAGGCCTGAAAACCACTTACTGACACCTGGGAAATGGAGAAAAAAGGTGATGTCTCACATAATGGAAGCATTTGTAAGACATCACATATTTCATTAGTTTCCTGCCAGTGTGAGGGGAAAAATCCATCACTGCTCTCATGCACCACACACCCACCACAGATGAGAGCTGGCTGAATTTTGCATTTTTCAAATCATTATTTTCACTACCTTAGGAGTTACATTTGAGTGACCACATTTACTCACACAACTCTAAAAAGCAACCTTCTTTTTCCTTTTGGTGAGTGTGTAATCCCATACAGATCCCCATGCTGCAAATGATGGACATGTTCAGAGATTCTCATCATGTACCATTTAATAATGAGAACCCACCGAGTGAAGGCAGCACTGATTTGCTTTGAGTTCGAACTGGTATTCACACACTCTCACCTCTGGAAATGGTGCCTCTAATTTGCTTATCTGTCCTGGAAGTTTTCATCATTAGCTTAGCCGGGGTGCTAGCTACATTCTAGCTGTAGGGGAGAGACTGAAGATAGCAGTCTATTTCAATTCACAGTTATGCTGGCAAACATCAGCAGTGAGCTGAGACACTTTTGGGACATGATGTGCTGTTTGATGCTGATCAGAGTGTGTCCATCTCTGAGTAAGTGCCACACAGATGATGACATCCTGGGGATGCACTGGCCATCAATCCATATTACTGTCATTACATGCATGTTTAAATGACGCCACTGATCTCTTACTCAAGTCACACTGAAGTCCTTTCATAAGAAAATCGTGCCACTGATCATAACCGATCATACTCGTACTGCACATACTGACCATTTTGAGCGGCTTAGTTTCATATACCAAAGGTTTATTTCATTTGTGTGATCTCATACCTCCAGCTTGTTTTTTATGTAAAATTCGGGAATTTTCTTAGCCATTGATTCCCGTATGTCCCTGAGTTGTACTTGGGGGGATCATTGTTCCTGAATGCTCCTGTTTTGTTTTTTTAAACACACCAAATGTTATGAAGAACAGCATGTTCCGCACCGCAGACTTTACCATCTATGCACATACAGAGGAGAAACATTGAGACATGAGTGCATGACAGGGTAAATACAGTTGCAGTCGTAACAAAATGCCCAAAATCTGGGAAATCACAATTGCCCTAATGCAGATACTATGTAATCATGACAAGTGTGTGTCTGCGAGGAGGTTTCATTTGTGCATATTTTTGTTTTTCAAACTTACAGGTGTGTTTCTTTGCCTCCTCACATAAAAAGTCCCCTGTGTGGAAATACTTAAATCCCATGAAGATATGTCATCAGCATGCAATTACTCTATACGCTCTAAGAGGTAATGCCTACATTAAAGAACAAACTGATACTAATTCCAACCTCATTTATATGCAAATTCTGTTTAGAGGTCCGTTGCCATGATCACAGTCAGGCTTTGGTGAGGATATGTTTTCTGACTGCAGTGTTTTCAGGATATAAAGGGCCACAGGGATTCATCTGAAGGTGTGTGTTTGGTTTCATGTTCATGATGATTGATGCCGCAGGCACTCTTCCCAACTCTTTGTTTTTTTTCAGAAAGTCTTACACTGACACTGCTGAATTTTAGCCAGCAATTTTATTTAAATTAGTTGTTGTTGGTGTTCTTCTTTTCTCAAGATTAGGCATTTTACTATAATTATACTGTAAACTGCTTGTTAAGGGCCCTCTTAATCCTCCAAACAAGACGGCTTCCGCTGAGCTTTGCTAAACAAATAACAGCCAAAGAGAAGAGCAAGCCACTTTAAACTTTGCACATCATTTCCCCAAAGTTGAAAATAATTATGGCTTTAGTTTCACCTCCTGACCTCTGCTTGTAATGGTGTCCCTCAGCTTTGTCTCTTCACAGTCTGGTCAGCTAGGGAACTTGTTCGCATGAT
Source organism: Selene dorsalis (assembly GCA_900303245.1). Classification (NCBI taxonomy): domain Eukaryota; kingdom Metazoa; phylum Chordata; class Actinopteri; order Carangiformes; family Carangidae; genus Selene; species Selene dorsalis. The sequence goes on from OMNW01035908.1 coordinate 59,756, forward strand.
TCAGTGTCTCTCATACTGCCACAATTTTTTTCTGAATCAAAGTCAGTGAGCACCGGAGACGTGAACAGTCACTGCTGCAGCAGACGATGCTGTACTGTGCCCGGCTCCTCTACAGGCAGCGCAGGGAGAAAGTTTGACTTTTATTTAAGAGAACACCATGTGACCTGGACTAACCAAGACAGATAAGCAGAGGAAAAGCCAAGTGATTCAGTGCCACAACACACAATAATTAACCCGATGTACAGGCAGAACGCTGATTCAATTAAACAAGGACACTACACTACAAAGAAACATTACATTTAACAACTGAAGAGTGAAAGCAATTCAGTGTGCCAGATTAAGTGCAGAGAATTCATATAAATTGCATTTGCTTAATCAAGAGCAACAGTTTTAAAAATGTGTGCACTTAGAATGATTTCACTTTTACACCTCAGGAAAACAGTCAAGGTGCTAATAGAGAGTAACCAGGTCAACCATGATCACATTAAGGCTTCCACAGTCTATAGAGAAACCAAAAAAGGTTTACATGGGGTGCACACAATTACAAGATTAGAGATGATCTTGATTACACCAGGTGACATGCTGATGTTGGAGATCTATTTCTGGAATTACAGAGGTCACTATTCATTTGCGGAAAGCTTTAATGCAGAAGTCCCTTTTTCTTTTGGTGTTTCTGTCTCTTACCTCCACAGCCAGGTATTTCCTTCCCAACCCTTGACTTTAACTCTTACACACGTTGTCAGTGGTGAGACCTCTCTTTCATGTTCAATCAGCTGAATTGACCACAATTTGACTCCAGTCAAGGTGTAGAAACATCTCAGTGGTAATCAAGAGAAATTGGAGGCTCCTGAGCTAAACTGAGCTAGCTGTGATGTTTCAGTTTTAACTTTGCAATGAATTTGCAAAGACTTCTAAGGAGTGAAGACTGATTAGGGAAAATGTTTTAGCGTAAGAATGCAACATAACTACATGCGAACAAATAAAAGTTGGAAGACTTTATGAATGCACTGTAGAAAAACAAGATGTAACATGATGGGGTGCAGTGAGAAGGAGTTTGGTGATGCTTCATTCATCGCTCAATTAGTTGTATCAATCATTTTATCTCACTATCATACCTGACACCTTTACAGTGCATGGGCAGCTTTTGTGTGGCTTTGTGTTTAACAGAATATGTATCCACTATCCAACAAATTTATTTACTTCGCAGTGATTTGGATTATGTAAGGGAGGATTTTTTTTTTTAAACAGGTTCAAAGATTTTCCTCAGACTTTAAAGCCTCAGGAAGAAATTTCCAACTGTGATGTGCTGCTGAAGTCTGTCTCTCTCTCATTAAAGTTCTTTTAACATCTTGTTTGCCCTCTGTCTCTCTCTCTCTTACTCATTCTGTCCCTCCTTCTTTCCATCCCAAATAATAGAGTCAGATCAATGCCCAAGCTGTGAATGTCTTTCTCCCCTCCGTGTCTGTACATTCCTGCCCATAGCACCGCATTAGTGCTGGCCTTCTGGACTGATTCCACATCTTACTAACCACATACAACAACATCTCTGTATCCAATCTCTTCTGTAATTGAATTCTATTAATATCCTTTTGGCAGCTGTCTGTGAAGTGATAATCTGGTCCATTTTTCATTTATGTTGGATGGGTGAGGTTCCATGGGCATGATAAACTCAGTGTTGTTGTGGTTACATGTAGCTGCTGAAGGCATATGACTGATGCAGTGGTTTGTGTGGCTGCAGGGCTTTGCAGGGATTCAGCCGTTTGCATCATGGCTCCTCTGGCATGATGTCTAGTTGCTTTTTTTTTTTTTTTTCTCCAGTGGGGGATTTTGACACAGTTGTTCACGGGCAAGCCTTATGACGGCACCATGAAATAACATGCCATCATGCTTTAAAGGAGGGGTGTGGGGTGGGGGTAGGAGACGGAGTACAATATCCAAATGTAGTTAAGCACATCTGGCTGCAGTTGCACCAAACTACTGGGAGAAGACTCCGTGCGAGTGGAGATAGTGACCTTGGGATGAGCTGCGAAAGAAATGGCTGAGCAGGGCCCCCAGAGCGCTGAGGTGAATATAGAATCCTGTCAACATGAGGGATGTCGTCACGCTGTTGTCTGCTAATAAAAGAAGCCACTTATTCTTGCAGAACCATCAAAAACAATGCCACCGCTGAGCCTGTGCCTGAACAACCTGAAGAAATTAACCACCCAGAGATGTATGCATTTCTCAACTCCAGCCTTTGCATATTGACATTTATTAAAGGAATACCAACACAAGTTCATCATGAGAACAACAGAGCTTTTTATTTTGCTTGACTATTAATGGTCAATTTGGCATTTGCTGTAGCTCTAAACTACCTCCAGGCAGTGCAGCTGTTTATTAGTGTGGGGGGCTTAGAAAGGACTGAGCATAATGCTGTTTAATTTAACTGCTTATGCATTTCCCGCCAGTAAAAAAGAAAAAATTTACAGTTATGGGTCCGTTTCAACTGCTTAAACTGCTGTGGTAAATTTCAGTTGGGGAAGCAGCTGCTTGAAAACATGGTAAAAAATCTGTGCAGTTAAAATCAGTGTCATCCTACTCACTGAGGCAAGTTTTTTTTTTCATCTTCACAGGCCATGACAGATAGTAATAACTAAAATTTGAAGGAATAAAAAACCTTCAGACTCAATCAGAAATGTATCAAGATAACTGACAATGACATTATTCAACACAATCTAGTCATGGTGAAAAAAGAGAACCGTTGCAGACAAAAAAAAATGATTCAAACATTCAAACATCACAGTTAAGCAGTTAAATCTTTCTTTAGTGTAGAAAAAGGTAAAAATTGGGCAATAGAGGAAACAAGAAATGCAAACCATTTAACCGTCTCCGTAGTGCAATAAAAGCTCAGCAAGTCCTTTTTAACTGATCCCTATGATTTCCCTTTTGGACAACACCCCAGAGCTACAAGACATTGAGCCATTTTTGTAGCTCATAGAAGAAAAAGCAAGTATCTGCAGAGATAGTGTGGAGGCTGCAGAGCAAACAAACAGCAGGTTACACTGAGCCGTGGCTTTGGCCTGAAGAGACACACAATGGTACAAAGCTGAGATGGGTTAAACTGTATTGTAATGTTTGGATCCCTTCATTGCTGTCCAGGCCTGTGACATTGACTTATGATGGCACCCTCAAGCCTGTTTTGCTTAGACAGTTAAATGACAAATGGTCCTGCCTGTCAGCCAACATCTGTTATTCATCTGCAGCCTGGACTGGCACTGCCAGGCCAGCAGGCTGCATGGTGCTGGCCTGGCAGCCAACATTAAAGCCAACCTCCTACAGCTCAGTCACGCAATTACAGCCATTCAGCAACCGATCACTGTTATCTGAGCTCCTTCAACCGAAATCGCACCCAATCCTTAATGTCAGTGTGTCTCTGCAACCTATTTTCAAACAGTTATTCATCATCAGTTGAACCAATTGGTCTGAAAAACAAGTGGAAATGAGTGTTTAATTATTCCAGGGAGGACTATGCTGAGCCGTAAATAATCATAAATTTAAATAATCAAATTGAAAAGTCTTGAAAGAATGATAAAACGTTTGAAGATTATAATATTATATGTGTATTCATCTCAGCAGAAGGAGTTTTTTTTTCTTTTTAATGTGGTTATTAGATAATGTTACAATGAGTTGAAATTATTAAGCAAGTCACTCCATCTGGCCTTTGAGGCCCCATAGAGATGCTCTAATTACTCAAATGCTCAAATGAGTTGCCTAATGCAGCTTCACCCGGAATATAAATGCATGAGAAATGATTGCACCATTATGACGGTCCTAAAATATCAGCATTGCAACTTAAGCAAGAAAGAAAAAGAAACTACGCCAAAAATGTGGAATTACACAGGGTGACGAAGGATAAATTATGGTAGTTGAATTTAGTGAGACATATTCATAAATTAATGAGTGGAGAATATGTACATATGAGATTAAACTGAATAATACCAAGTGGCTGTTTGATGTTATGTTCAGTTTTCTGCTTCGGAAAAGAGGGAAATTACTCATCTTAAACGGCAGAACAAATCCCAGTCTACTTTCCTCTCCACTGCATGACACAGCTCTCCTCATCTATCCTGTGTCGGTGGAATTAGATGTTAAGTCAAGGTGAAATGACCAGGTGTTTGTGCTGTTTTGTGTTTGAATGGCCCGTAATGCACCGTTTCTTGAATGATTATGGATCATAGGAGAGCTGTGCCAGTGTTTAGGGTCTGTTATTTGCAGCCTCTTTTCATTTATGATGGTTTTACAATACTCTCTCCTTCATGGATCACACTCTCATGGGCACCATACCGTACAGTGCTGCAAACTTTATTATATTAAACAACAGAGGTTAAACACACAGTGCACACTGCTGTCCCTGAAACACCAAAATAAGCAGCCGTATATCCAGTGTTGTGGGTCCACGGAACATACAAAAATGATGTCTGCTCTACTTGAGGCTGCATTTAACACAACAGCGTCTTAGAAAAGAATGTCCTTTCCTTCAGATGGTAAATAGTTTGCTTTCAAGACTTTGCTGTAAATTAAATTTTGCAGAGCCAGACTATAGCTGTCATTATTCTTATGCTGTCGTCTGAGAGGCCTCTGCAGGTGCATTTGTTTGAAAGATGTCACTTTTACCTACAAGTGGCTGCACAAATGTGCTGCTTATCTAAGCATCATGGTGGTTCCAGGAAATGTCAAGTTTCTCTACGAAATTATAGAGTTAGGCAGGATTTGAAGCTGAAAATGGGCTTGGTAGTTGTAGAACTACATGACATACACTTTAATTAAAACGTTTTTCCGTACTTGTACTGTTTTGCTTCATCTTCTACATGGCGCAGTGATGTCAGCAGCATTGGTAGGAGATGGAGCAGCCATGCACATTGCCCATCCCTTCTTGGGGGATGTGAAGGTCTTTTCAAGCTGGATACAATATATAATTTTTCCAGCATGTTCTGTGTCTAACCCAGGGCCTTGTCCCACTTGGACGTGCCCAGAATACCTCCAGCAGAAGGCGTCTGAGAGGCACACTGATCAGATCCATGGATGACCTCAACCGGCTCCTTTCACAAGGGCAGAAGTAGTGTTCCAACTTCTTTCCCAATATCTAAGGTCATCAAACGCCCCCTGTGAAAGTAGTAGTTCATTTCAGCTGTGTGGAGGCCTTTGTTGTGTGTCATTTCCTATCTCTGTCCCTCATTTCCTGTCACTGTCTGCACTCAAATAAAGGCACAAAATAATATTAATAATAAAAAAAAAAAGACAGAAATCGGAGATGCTAATGAATTCCATGCTCCATTATCATATCTTCTGCACATTAGGTAAACACTCATTTGTGTTCTACATGAACCAAACTGAAGTTGCCGGAAAGACATTGTGATAATAATAATATTACAATGTATTGTGTTCAAAGTGAGCTGCCTTGGCAACAGAGTCCTAAAAACAGCTGTCTGAGGAAACGTCTTTCGCTGCATGTCATCCCATCCATCTTTCTTTTCTGCCTAAGATTCCCAAAAAGTAACTTTAAAAAACATAAACAAGTGAAGTGTTTGACTAGGTAAAGGGGAACTGTGCAAGCGTTTTACCTTAAAGGGATATTCCGGCGTAAATATAACCCATGGTCTAATGCACCGTGAGACCAAGTAGAACACCCCCTTGAGAGATCAAGTTTGCCGACCGCAAACTTCTCTAGTTACAGCGACTTCAGCAAAAACCACATGATAGCAATACTACCTGCTTTGTAGCCACGAGCCCACCACGATCAAAAAAGCCACTCACAGCCACAAATAATGCTCAGAACAGCCTCATTCTTCATCAACAGTACAACTAGGGTCCCAGCACATAATACGAGGCATCAAACACCTGCTAGTTTTCCCTGGTTTCTATTATTCTATTATTATTATTATTCTATTGCTACGAATGCGGAAGCCCTAACAAGTTGATTACCAAATGCAGTGGAAAAGTAAGGAGTCCAGTGACGTTTAATCCAAAAATGCAGGCACGCTTCACTGACCATGGTAGTTTTAACAACTGAACTCCATTCAACCCAGGGGAGGGGGAGTGAACTATATTTGGAGAGCTAAATATGCACTCCAAAACTGTAGGGGGAGCTCTGTCGAGAGAGACCAGGCTTGCATAGTAATTTGCAACATAGTGGTTAGCTCATGGTTAGTAACACTGACTTTTTTTTATATTCTTTTTTTGTTATTATTACATAAAATACATCACTTTTATGGTTAATAGTTTTTAAAACATGTCTCTTTCTTTAGTGTTAAACTGTGTCACTGGGATTCTGAGGTACACTGAGCTCTGTGAGTCACACTCAGCACACACATTGTGTTGTGTAAATGTCTACAAAAGACCTTGCTTTATTTGCAATGTGGATTTGGAAAAGAGAGACCTGTCCCACCACTCCTGATAAAAACCTTATGGCTTTCTACAGCTTGTGAGAAGTGAAATTCTGGTGTCAGGTATGGACACTGGAGGGAAATCTTCTCCAATACAAAGAACATCTGTGGTAGTGGCAAGAGGTGACTGGAAAAAAAAAAGCTAAGTAAAAACAAATAGAATCCTTGATGCTTTCAAAGCGTTTCTGAGGTGTGGGATGTGTCACAATCACAAAGCCTTGAAAATAGAATCCAAGGAGAAAGTCAGGCCTCTTTTCTGGGAGAAATACAGGCCACAGGGAGATTTTTTTTTTTTTTCCCCAGCGCTGGGTTTCATGTCTCAGTCTGTCTGAGGCTACTGCAGTTTTTCGCCTCGTTGACTCGTTAATGATGTGGTAAAGACATGTATGAAACCAGTTAGATGAACTCTGCCAGGCAGAAACATGGCATCATCTGCAGTGGAGGAATAGTATCATGTTTTGCATGTTATGGAGCTTGATGGCTCACGTTGATCATTTTGCTGCATGATTGAAAAAGTAGTTTATTGTTTGTTAAAACACAGCTCTGACTGTTTTTTTCCTCTCCTAACACCCATATGTGGATGAGCTGCCAACTTTAAGAATAAAATATTGACAATCTATCACAACTAAATGTTGCCACTCCTGTATTCTGTGACTAGTAGGTATAGTTTTTCTTGCAGTGTTAGTAATTGAAGTAGATACGGGTTTTGCGGACAAAACTGGGTATGACTACAACCTGTGTAGGTGTGTTTTTGCGTGTGCATACATGAGTGTGTAATGTGCGTGTGCAGGCGCTCATGCTAATGCTTCATGCCACCCCACCATAAGTCAGTGGCCCACTTGACATTTTTGACCCCTATCAAAAATGTCTAGACATGCCCCTGCCCTCACAATATCACACATGCTACGTCATTGTTGTCGCTTCATACTCAGTTTAATTGTAATGATTTGTTTTTAACTTGGACACGAGGGTGTTGTTTAATTGTCTGTACCAGGCTTCTACCTAACAGGTTTGTACAAGTGTGCGGTGTCCACACATTCATATGCAAAGATCAGCTAAAAAGGCCTCGGAGATAGCACAGACACGACGGACTCAAATCCCAGTGAGGTTTTAAAACTGGCTCCATCAGTGTCTGTGCCTGTCATTCCTTGATAAATTTTAATTAAATGATATGTTATCCTCTGTGCTATGTTATGTAACAAAAAAACTGATGGCACATAATTATTTAGAGCTAATGCATATGTGCATTGTCCTCCAGGGTTAATTATTATTCAGTATCTGTACCAGGTACAAAACAGGCAAACTACATGGAAACTGGGACAAACCCCAACAAATATAACGTGGAGCAGCATCTATCAGTTTATTTAATCTTATATTTAACTTGCATTGACTTTATTTAACCTTGTTTAACAATTGAGTAAGCCTGTCGAGATTAAAGCTATTTTGCTAGGGAGGCCTGACCGAGAAAGCAGTGTCATGACTGGCATACAGATGCAGAAAAGCAGAAGGACAAGTAAGACTATATGTCCAGGTTCTTAACATCCACTTTAACTCTCTCAACAAGTCTATCTGCAGATGCATTTCATATTTATATTCCGTAAATTTATCATTTCAGATTTCAGATTTTCTCATATTCCTTCATAATATATTTCACAATAAATGAAATGCAGAAAAAGCCCTGAAGAGTTCAAGACTAAACACAGGATTGAGATACTGCTCTTTTTTGTTTATTTTTTACTACTTTATAGCACTGACAGCCATGAGCAATGACTGAAGCTGCTCTGCCTAGAATTAAACATTTAATTTTGAGTGCATATGTGATTGCAACTTAACATGATTCCTGGACACTGGTGGTGTGTCTGGCCTTGTCTCTTTGTCTCTGTGTTGTTTTTCTTTTTTCTTTCTACCATTTCAGAAGAGGTGTTTGGCGGCTTTGTTCACATAAATGATAAGTGAATCCAAGACAAATCAGAGCTCTAATATTAATTAGACCTTGACTCCCCTCATCTCTGCCTCCCTGTAGGTATAAAAGACCTTCCAAACCAGAGGATGCAACTCCTTCAGTCCCATCTGAGGCTTCACAGATACTTCCATCTTAACTTAAAAACTAGACGGCGAAGACATTGAATTGGATATTAGTTGTTCCGCGTCACCTACCACTGATATGATGAAAGTTTCCTTGTTTATTTGACCAGAAAAGCTGAACCCTTTTTTGAGGATATTAATATACCAGACCATAAAATCTTTGGTGCAGTGCTGCGTGGTGTGGGAGAACTTCAGTAAACAGCTTCAGGGATGCCAGCCTGAAAAAACTACAACTAAACCAGTTTCAGTCTGCTGGAAGCAGATGCTATACAGAGAGATTTAGTTTTCCGGTTTTGGTATAAATAGACATTATCATTCTGTCAATAATCCAACCCTGCAAGAGGCACTCAAGACCTCTAGTCTCTGCTCTTGCGCATTTCACAGACACTGTATGTAAATGTAAGTAGCAGTAGCTAATTATCTAAGTTGTGTAATACACTTGACTTTCTCACCTTCAGAGTTTTTAATTTGATTACGTAAAGTATCTTCAGGTGAAGACCAATGTTACGTAATTACAAGGCTTGGTAATTACACAATTCTGGTGTAATTAGTCTTTAATTATTAATTTGAAATCAATATATTAAAATGTTTTTTATTTCATTCTGTGGCTGTGGTGTTTAGTAGTTTAGTAGTTTAGTCATAGTGATCTAATATTAGATTTTCTAACAGATCCTTCACAGACGTCACATTTGTGCTGAAGGCTAAATAATTCTATTGAAGGCCCCCACAAAGTCAGGCATACTGTGGGCAGAGTGGACTCCGTGGAGGTCTGTGCAGATTCAAAGCGGATGTCGACAAGGCATGGTCGCACAAAGCTCAATTTTTACAACTGCCGGACTCGGGGTGCGTGCACCGGTGCACTGCGCCATGACAGGAAGTATATACAGCGCATAAGGACTGTGGGAAATATTGGAAATTGGCATGAGAAATGTAGGAAATTGGTACACAGCAGTGCGCATGACTATGAAACCTTATATGACCACAGACATGGAGTCCGCTTTGCTCAAATTATGCCTGACTCTGTGGGGGCCTTAACAGTGTTGAAAAGTAATTAAGTACAATTGTAGCTTACTGGGTAGGTAACTACTTGATCAAAGTATTTACATTTTATGCTACTTAATTCTTCTACTTCACTAAATTTCAGAAGGAAATATTGTATCTCTACTCCACTACATTTCCCTGACAAACGGGATATTGTGGGAAATGTAATCCCTCACTTCACTGCAAGACAGTGTTTCAGGGTGGCACAGTGATGCAGTGGTTAGCACTGTCGCCTCACAGCAAGAGGGTTCTATGTTTGAACCCGCCGGCCGGCTGGGGCCCTTCTGTGTGGAGTTCGCATGTTCTCTCCGTGCATGTGTTCTCTCCGGGTACTCCGGCTTCCTCCCACAGTTAGTTGGTGACTCTAAATTGCCCATAGGTGTATGGTTGTCTGTCTGTATATGTTACCCCTGTGATAGGCTGGCGACCTGTCCAGGGTGTATCCCGCCTCTCACCCCCTAAATCAGCTGAGATAGGCTCCAGCTGAAGATAAGCGGTATAGTAAATGAATGAACGACAATATTTCAATGAATCCAATGAAGTAACTGTGGCTGCTCCACCAGTGCATTTTGTGCCAGCTGTAAATGATTGATGCTGTTTTGGCTGAGGCTGGAGTGTAATGTGAGCCAGTAATCCACGTAAGAGTTAGAAAATGCACCACTTTTTCTGGGTTACCTTGAGAAAAGAATGTTTTTATTTTCGAAAAACAGGGTTATATACTCGCAGTCAGCTGCCCATTTAAAGTGAAGTCTGGGTCAAATAGCATACTTAAAGTATACCTCAACATAAGCTGATAGGCTTGCAAGTTTGTACTGCAGTGCTAGCTTGTCTTTGGGGGGCTGTACAATTTCCCTCTTGTTCTGATTAAGTTGCAAGAAATTTAGAGGCATTCAACCGTGAATGTAAAACAAGCAGGTCAGAGAAACTAGACAAGGAATCATCAGGGAAGCACAGGAAGGTGACATGATCTTGCTTTATGGTGTAGTCTAAGGATAAGAGAATCAACAGAGGAAAAAAAAATACTTGTTCACATCAGAGTCACAAGGATGTGCTCTTATTTTAGATGCGGTTTTCTGTGAACCTTTGAATCCATGTGCTATTGCCTTAGAGCCAGACTCTGACACTCAATGACCTAATATGTAAATGTATGTAAATGCTACAAGTGGGTTTAATGTACCGTTTATGTATCTGTGTGTTTTTTTAGGATTTGGTTCTACTCACAATCTGCCCATCCAGTTAAACACCTTGATCAGGGCTGTGAACGTGTTGAGCATGACAGACTCTTTTTTTCCCCACAGAACAGCCCTCTGTGTTTTGCTCAAGTCTTGTCTGCTTGAATCCAAGCCTGACACACCTTCTGCCAAAAATATTTAACAGTCCTTCATTTTCAGTGCCTTCAGGGCTTTCTGTCTCAACTCCTCCTGTTAAGCAAAGCCTCGGTGTCAAGGGACTTAAGGCGGAAATTCACTTTGCAGTAGGGATATAGAGAAGGATAAACCCATCTAAACTCAGTTTGCTCACCCTTTGATTTGTAAAATGGGGCTTTCCATCTTTTTGGTCTGACCTAATTTGTTTCATGAAATATTTAAAGTGTCACACCAATAAAAGTGTTTGTTTTAATAAGCTCCATGTGCTCACAGAACTTCTACAGTTGTTCCCTGTTGTTCAAACCTAAAGTTGCTAAAAGTCAGGAGTGTTGTTCAACAGTATCTTCACCCACAGTCAGCTTCATGTGGCAAGTCTTTGGTCACAGTTTGCATAGTAGTAATCTTCCAACGACTTAGGGTTCGGGTTATTGAACTGAAATTTGAATTCCCTTCACATAGTGTGCAAGAAAATATAAGCGATTATGGTATTACAGCCACTGTCCCCATTTTCCAAAAGGATAAAACCATCTACGGACACATTTGGAAACATGTCTCAACTTCAAGCCTCTGGCAGGGTGTTTCCCATGACAGAAGCTGACTGACCAGTGCTGTTTTTTTCCCACTTTTTCAACAAGCTTGTCAGCTGTTAGCAGTCTAGGCCATCTGTCCCTTCACACCATTAAACAACTGGGAGGAGCCATTGTGTTGTCAGGTTTTTATTCTATTGGGGCTGTGGCTCAGGAGGTAGCGGGTTGTCCACTAATAAGGAAGGTGGTTTGATCCTGGGATTCTCGAGTCTGTCTGTCAAAGTGTTCTTGAACAAGATACTGGATCCTAAATTTGTCCCTGTCCAGTGTGTGTGTGTGTGTGTGTGTGTAAATGTTTTTAAAGCATTTTGAGTGGTCTGTAAGACTTACAGGAGATACTGAGATAATCAGCAGGGTAATTAAGTATAAAGTGCAAACTAGTTAGCTTTGCTTGTTAACATCACTGCTGAAGTCACTGTTCCATCATGTTATGGAGTCATCAGCTGCGGCTGCGCACACAGTGTTCATCCCACATAAGTTAAGACTTAAGTAATGGAGGTGATGTGAGGACAAGCAGAGCTGTATCCTTAGCTCTCAGTATATTACAATGTGACCATTCAGATTACTAAGCAACAGCTAACATCCAGAAAGCAGATGAACTACCTTCATGGTTGTTGGAACTTAAGCAATAAACCTAATTATTTTTAATGCCTTCACAGTGGGAAAATCAAATAATAATGACATAATTATTAATAGTTTATGTTCCTTTCCTGCCAATAGATCCGCTTTTTAATAAGTTTTAAAGAAATTAAAACAAGAAGCTTCTGAATTTTGCTTTAAATTGAACTTTTTACCTCATGATGAGGACAGAAGACAGGGATTCCCAGGGATGTTTTTTTCTGTCATGTTACTGTTTCCTGGCATGGTGCAACTGAGGCGAGCAGAAGAAAGCTTTGCCATTTGCCATTTAAAGATCTGAAGCCAGTGCTGCATCTAAGGGCCTGTGACAAGGCAAATAAATTAAATCCCAATTCCTCATCTGTCTAAACAAATTAAAAAAACAAAACAACTAACTACATCATATTTATCTAACATTTTCAACAGAGGAACATGAGCCACAGTGAGCTTTCATGTATTAATATGAATAATATGAAGCTTTGGTCAGTCATAAAAACCAATTGCTTCTGTTGTTGTCCATATTACTGAAGCACAGTCCTTATCAGGTGTTTTTGCATACACATGAGATACTTGTAGCAGTTCAGTTAACAGTAACATAAAATGAGTAATGACATTATTAATATTACATCACCAAGACTGGAACCGCTTCATTTCAATTTTTCATCTCACCTCTCTCCTTCTCCAGATATTAAATGATTCTGCCCCCACTTGCAGGTAATTTTGATCCCTAATATGGAGCAGTCTATGTCGGGCCTTATTTTTTTAACTTGAACCTGTGGCAGAAAACCCATTAAAAGCACCACTTAACATTGCTGAAGTGTGGCGCTGTGACACCAGGTGTGACCTAAAAAAGGTAGAAGGCATAATTAGACACGGCAGATTCAGGTCGGAGAGGGCATCAGTCTCCGTTTCACTCTCCTACAAATTAGCAACAGAGCGGATGTATTCAAATAATGAATCCTTTCTCCCTGACAGAGCTCGCAAAGACCACAGGAGAAACTGGGAGAAAATCAGAGTGTTACAAAAAGCCAGGAAATCAGAAGGTGTACACTGACAGCGTGACTTGGATGGTTTTTGAATATCAAGTGAAGGCTTTCTTTCTCTGATGAATACATATGGTTGAGAAGAAATGATGTATCCCTCCTTTCCTGACTGCAATGATGACGCCCAATGAATGCGAAAGAGAAGCAGATGGTAGCCCACACATAGACAGGCCACCACTGTCAATATTGCATATGATGGAGTGGGAAGGAGGAATGAATGCTCACAAAAACCTAAATGATCCCTTTGAGAGCTCCCCTAATTTCATACATGAAACCATATGGGGATTTTATGCTTACGGATTTTGATGTTGTTTCAGTAAACAAAATAATTGGCCCTGAAAACACATTTTCTTAGTCGGTTTCTTCCAAATCAAAGGGTACTATATTAACACATGATTTATTTTAGTTTTTTTTTTTGTTTTATACAAGAGATATCATTTTTTAGATGGCTTTAAGGATAGCACAATGTCTTAATCTTTGTCTGTTACAGGATTAATGTAAATTCCATTGACTCAACATTTTTGCATTTCAACGAATCACTTGATTCTCTATTGTGTTTGACAAACACAAATTTGCATTTCTTTTTTTAACAGGTCAAATCTAAAATATGGCAAACACAGACATGCCATCTTAAAATATTTTGTGGTTACAAGACAAAAAAAATACATAAATAGGATAGGATTTGCTGCATGTTGACTTGCAAGATTTAAAACATTACTCAACTTTATTGAAGAAATACTGAGTTACCTGTCTTACCTGAAACACACAAGGCTGCCCCATAATCACTAATTAAAACCCCACAGATTTGTCCTATTTACATGGAAACTAACTGAATTTTAAACAGCAACACTGCTCTGCCCAGAGAAATACTTGTGTGCAGGAATGTCCAGAGAAATCTATTTTACTCTGTCATTAGCCTAATTAATAAACATGCTTTGCTGGTTTGCAGCTCGAAGCAAAATATTATTGAGTAATACATCAAAAATGTTCCATTGCAAATATATTCCAGGTTGGCAGACATGATTGAGTTATTTGAATTTTACTGCCATATTACTTGCTATTTGTGTCCAAGTTCAAAGTCTTTGATGTGACTTCTTACTGCCAGTGTGCACAGTCACCAAATGCAGCCACCTGCATAGTGAGTCAGGTTTAGTCATCCATCCCTCCATCTGTGCCAACCTGCTGGATCTATGGCTGCCTGGCTGACCCATGTCAGAAATCCTTTGGTCACTGTGGATCTCCATCTGAGGCCTATGCCCATGCAGAGACGAGATGCAGTGAGTAGATGCAGTGTCGGTGAGTGCTACTGGCATTGTTCCAGTCTATCGGCGAGGAGATTGGAGCGGCCTTCCTGAATCACTTCAGAAACACCAGTGCATGCATTCAGATCTGCTTGAAAGACCGGTGAAGCATGACAGACCATAGCTTCGGGCCTACAAGATGTAAAATTCACGAGATGCAGGCAGTTTGGTGGCTTAGCCCAGTTTAATCTTTTTGCTCAGTGCCCCTTGTTGAGTCGTGCATTTTTATTAAGTCCCAATGACAAGGAGTGGAAAACCACCGCATGCATATTCACAGCCAGAGATGCTTCTCTCTGTCCTTTACCGCAACTAATTGTTACTGTGCCCACCCAAGCGCTACTGCCCTGATTCCCTCTGCATTCACGTAGCTTTACAGCAAAGCTGGCCTGCTGACAAACTAAACTCTGCTACTTAGAAGATGCTTGTACGCAGGTATGACTCTGTCGCCTCCATGTTGAGGGGGATTGTGTTGGGGAAAGTACAGATAAACGGCAGGGTTGGAAAGGGCATGAGGCACAAAGAGATTCAGCATCCGACTAGAATAGTGTGTGAGTGTGTGTGTGTGTGTGTGTCCGTACAGGCAGCTGATTGTGGGGATGTGAAGGAAGCAGATGCTGTTCTGAGGGGACGCTGAACAGCATACAAAACACCTGCCCACTATGACAGATCACCTGTGATCCTGGAGAGATACAGCAGCCGTTCAGCCCCTGTTTGAGATGTCACAGGAGGTGGCTTTGGCTGACTTTTTCACTGATAGATTTTTTTTTACAAAGAGATGAAAGATTGAGCATGACCTGTGGCTTAAAAATAGCCCCCTGATAGTATCTACAGCTTAGGGTGAATGGAAAGGATCATGACACCTTTTTCACCTCCCCCCTATATACCTTACAATTATTGACTGTTTACCTCACCCTGTCCCCCCTTGATTACTGTTGCTATCAACCTTTTCCATTTTTACACAGCACCTGTGCAGTTTGCAATCATAGTAGCAGATTTGCACTCACAGTTCACAATGATGTCAATGATTGTTCCTGGGCCCCTAATTTTAAACTAGGGTAGATAAAAACAGTTGATCCCTGTTACTTTAAACAGACGGTAGAATTACCAGGTTTAAAAGTTTTCAAAAAGTACTTTTTCATAGCTGATCCTCCCAACAAGTCTCCTCAGCTACAGTCAGCAATATATGAGTGTGTGAATGGGTGAATGAAAATGTAAATATTGAGTGGTCAATGACTAGAAATCACAGAACCGAGCCGACATTTAGCCCACATGGAATACAGAGTTAGGACACTAAGCTAAAGTATACTAGGAATGTGGAACAACTAGTTATACTACTATAACTAGGCTTGCTAATGTTAGCATGTCATGTCAGTTTTTGGTCGTTCTCCAGTTATTTACACACTGAAACGACAGCTGTTGGTGGTAACATTTTATTAGCTTAACTTGCTGGCTAATTTACCAAATGTGGCTTTAAATTGTGTGGGAGTGGCTGACATTAACATGTGGAGGAGAGTGAATGATATATTTATTCTATATGTAAATAATATATAATGAAGAATTGTTGATAAAAGGTGAATAATTGAGTTTTGGAAAAACTAAATGAACTGGTTAAGTGTGTCTCAACTCTTGAACTGACTGATAATCTTGACTTGGAAACAACTGTGCTGCAGAGTCAAAGCTATTCCCCTCTCGCTGTCTTGAAGGTTATACGCCAAGGGTAGTGTCACAGTCAATCAGGTCTACATTACGCTCTCAGCATAGGTGACAGATCATTACAGACCCTTACAATGACACCTCACCATCCTCATGCAGGCTATTTAATTAGGTAAAAACAAATTATGCAGTGAGAGCTGTTCAGTGAAAGAAACAAGTTGAAGCATTGTGCCCTTCCCTTTTGTTTTCTTTCTCCATCTTTTCTTCTTTTATCTCACCAGTCTGCTTTGCTTTGCTTCTGCTTAACACGTCTGAGTTGATTATGTGCCCGCTGCAGTGGCTGAAAGAAAGGCTGACGTATTGAGTGTAAATACATTCTATGTATGTGAAATCTTGCAGACATATATTTACCATTCTGCTCCATAGGGATCGTTGTCCATTTTGGCTCAGTCAAATGACATAACATAAGAAGCTTTTTTTTTTTTTTTGATAACACATGTATGCTGAGAACATCCTGTTCCTACTGATCCCAAAGGGGCTCCAGTGGGTTCAGATGTGGGGACTGAGAAGTTACTGACACTTTTCTGAAATATCCTTATCCTGTAGGAAATTTCCATTTGAAAAAGCATAGACCATGAAAGCACTGGTACCAGCTTTTGTACAATATCTATCATGTTGTCCTTTTTTTTTATTTTTTGTGCTCATACGTGACTGTCTGGAGGAGCCAGCTGTTTGTGTAAATTGGAGGTTGTGCCTTTATGAAATAGCTTCTTGGCGGATATGCAGAGAGAAGGAAGGCGAGGCAATGTCTCTGCAGGACGAAGCAGCAGCTGTGTGGCTTATTGAATGGAAAAGTGACACTGTACAGCAATTGCACAGCCCCCTAGGGGTGATCAGGCCACTCACATTATTGATTAACGCTCCCCACCTCTCCCTCTCCTCCAGATCTCTTCAAAGCAGATTACTAACGATCAAGATTTATCACATGGTATCCAATAATATTATCTCCACAAGGAAGCTATCAGAAGCCTTGCTGTGTGGATTAGCCAAGGTTGAGTTCATAAGAACCTGCACTCAAGTGGGTAAAATGATTGCAGCTGACAATTTCAAGAATATAGAGATTGAACCACGTGGTCTGGGTGAAACCAGCACCTCATCTGTGGCACTTCCAGGAAAAGAGACATTTTTAGAGAGCAGGGCATATAGTTTATGACAGATGCTTCAAGCATTTATTTAAGCCAGGCATTCAGTGGTGTGACATGGATGAGATGAGAGGTAGGAAGACGCACACGCGAGGTTGAGAGGCAGCATTGCCTGTGATGTCAACAAGAAGAGCCATACAGCTGTTGAGATAAGCATCTTGAATGCCAGTTTCATTATGGTAAGAGTCTACTACCCTGAGACACATGCATACAGCGTCCCTCCACATCACTTCATCTAAATTTACCAAGACTCTGCTTCCATATTAAATGACGACCGTTTCTGCCACCCACAAGTGCACCAGGGCTTTCTTGAGCTCCACAGCTTGAAGGCAAATTTGCAGAAAGATGGCACACGGCCTGATTGGGCTGTAGTTTGGACAGCTGCCTTGACATACGCTCTGCAGCCCAGGTTCTGGACAAGAAGCAGGCCAAACACTGCACAGGCTTCCCGATAGTCCTGTCTGACAAAATTCTTTGCATATGGATGTCTGTCCCAATATTTAGCATTTTTATTGTTTAGTTTGTGGCTCCATAGCTTTAGACAGCACCCTTGAACTTACACAATGTTTTTGAATTATGCTTGAAATAGAATACTTTATTGGGTTTTGCAAAGCATTATTGGACACTCCATGGTCATCAGTCTTGAAATTGTTATCCACATCGATTAAGGACATGAGCCTGTAATTATGTTACCCCCTGCCATCTCTGTTATAATATCCTTACTGATGGGGGCACAACATTACCAGGTATCATTTATTCCTCAAGACATCGCCAACATGTGTCATACATCCTTTTGAAAGGTAATCATGTGCAGAAGTTTGATTTAGATCTAGAGAGGCAATCATCCTGGTCACCCTCTGCAATCAAGGCTGCGTCATTTTTCCTCTCTGAAGGGAAGTGAAGGATTGTTGTGTGCAGTGAGGAGCCTGCAGCCTTTCTGCCCTGCATTGGAGTGGCAGATATTAACAGGCCACTGCTACCAATAACCCCCGAGCACGAATAGGCAGTGGCACGTTCAAAAGAGCAAATGAGCCAACAATCAGTGTCACCTGAGGCTGTGTCATGAGCACAGATACCCTGGAGGAAAACACTCCAACAACACATGTGTTTACTAGATTCTGTTATTTTCATCTTCACTTGTTTGTTGATGGATTCTAGTCAGGAGTATGACAGTTTTCACCTTGTTTTCAAAATGCTTACGGTGCAAGGTAAAGCCCCAACAGCAAGGTTCTGCCAGGTGAGATGAATCAAAGGGTCGAGGTGCTGCCAGATGTTCTCAGAGAACATTAAGGAGCCAATCAGATTAGCGAAAGGAGCAGCTGGTCACACAGATGTTTGAGGCATGTGTGTTAAGGTGGAGCCATAAGCCTCAGTGTCTTTGATTAAAAAGTCAGTAGTTATTTACTCAAACCTCTTCAGATGGCTGGCAGTGCGGTCGACCATCAGACTGTAAAAGGGAAAAATTAAGTCAAAGCATATTTATCTATAAAGACCCTTTAGCAAGTAGGGTGGTCACAACATGTTTTCAAAGGAAGCAAATTCATAAAATAGGGATACAATAAATAAAACAAGTTAGGATGACGAATAGACCCAACATCATACCCTCACTATGTGTTTGATGTGTGTGTTAGTGTATGTGTATGTGTGTGTGTTTGTTAGGTTTATCTCAGTTTGTTATTTTAATCCAAAGACAGCCATTACACTGCGATATCTGACATGGACAGATTAACCTTTATCACAGCAATGCGGCTGAATGGGCAAACTCAGACAGCTCACCAATACAGAACAAGGAGAAAGGGCATTTAAAGTGCTGTTTCAAATACCACCATCCTTGTGATTAAGCAAGCCTGTTGCCTGTTGAGCCTCGCGGCTAGCTTTTTCAAATCAAGGCAATGTTAGTTAAATATTTTTCAGTCCTTTTCTTCCTACTTCTGTTAGTCTAAGTGCCTTCATAAGCCTATAGGACTTGACAATACTTCAAATGCAGCAGCAGCACAGCTGTGAAGGTCAGTCTCTTTGCAAGCAGGTCCTTTTTCATACAATATTCATCAAAGCCTAATTTCAAATGAAAGAGACATGACACGTAGAGCTTAAAATAGGGAATGTCAAATGTAAGAGGATGAACAAAGGCTGTGTCACAGATGGGACGGTGGAGGATCCCAGTAAGTGGCATTATATTGTCTTACTGTACTGAAACGTCACATTTTTGGAGATTTATACATGGTGAGAAATACAATTTGACTGAAATCAAAATGCACCACAGCTATATTGTACTGTTTGTCCTTCAGGGATAACAAGGTTATTCTAGTGTTTTACACTCTGGATGGAAAGCATTTTATTTTATAATATTTCTTGAGCATTTATTAAATGAGGCTTTCACTCCTTCCTATTGGCTTCCTGATGATAACAGAACTGCGGCTTATTTTACTGCACGCTCTCTGGAAGTCTTGCTGGATAAGAACGTCAGCTAAATATGTCAAGCTACTCTCAAACCGTATTTTGACTGGATTAACTGCACCTGTATTCGTGGTCCATCCGCACAAAGCATTCCAGTTCTTTTTACAGTCACACCAGTAAAAATTCAATCCCTATTCTAACCCCTCTTAAATAGTCTGTAAAAATAACCTCAGATGAAACTAGACCCATACAAACTGATGCCCCTGAGGTTGCTGGCAAACTTCTGCCCTCCCAAAGCATATGGTTAAGAGCCATCTGCTCAAACCCTATCCGAAAGTGCAGAAACATTCGGTTCACCCCAAGCTGAGATCAGACACAGTCTTTGCTTTATTTCAGTTTTGTGTGTATGTGTTCTCTTTTTTGTATGTTTCCCTGCGCTGTGCTGGTTACTGAAAATAATGCACGGTAGCCAATAATTCTGTGATATTAATGCTTCAATTATATTTTTGTATTTTTTGTTGCGGTAACATCATACATTCACTATCTCTAATGTACTGTAACATAAGGCGGTAAGGTTTAAATTAAGTCTAAATAACAGCTGTTGGGTGAAAGTGTTAATGGTCTGGGTGGAAATGAGCAGTGGAAATACCAAATCTAAAAATAAGTCAGATTTTTTTATTGGGTTATGCTGTGTGATTTTTCTGAAGCTGGCATAGACTGCAGGAGGAAATCCAGGCTAAAGTCGGTCTGAATTGCCAATAGTCAGGTTTCCATCCATTGGAATTGAGCACATCAGGGTGCAATGAGATGATATTATCTAAAAGAGACACCAATCCAGACTCATAAAAATGAAAATACGAAGAACATGATATTTATGTTTATATCATGATTTCATATGAAGAGAGTAAAGTCTCCTTGTCTCTCCACACAAATTAATGTATGTCTTTTTTTTTCTTTTCTTTTTTAACTCATCCAACCTAAGCAACCATATAGGAAGCATGGAAATTAAACAAAAACCTACTGACAGTCTGAAAAAGCTGTAACAACATTCAATCAGACACTTTTAAAATGGTCTCTAACTTGTATCTAGAGTGTCATGATTACTGCTGCGAAAACTCACAAATTAATACGAGGGCTTTACCTGTTCATAACTAAAATTTTACATTCCCTATGTGATTTTCTATGCCTGTTGCCCTAATCCCATCTGAGCATGGTTTAAGGTGAGAGTGGGAGCTGATCCAAACACATTAATGTCAAGAGATGTTTTAAACTAATGTTGTCAAAGGCAGCAACGTGGCAGTTTTCTGTTTGTGTCTCTGAGCGGGAACACTGAGCTGTGGCGACATAGCTGTTCATCAAAGCTGTCATTACTGACAAATGAAAATAGTTCTGCTCTATGTCCACTCATGTTGAATATGGGCACTTTCCTGCAGGCTAAACTGACACCCTCACTGCCTTTACAGATGACTTGCTTCATGACATCAAGATCAGCAAGTTTACATCCATTAACAAGGACCCACAGTTGCTGGTAGACGATCTCTTGCTGAGGTTATAATGGCTAACTTGAACACCACTAAATGTGTACATAGATGTGAGATAGTGGTGAATTTAAGCTTACTGTGTTTTAGTTTCTGTCAGTTTTCAGCTACTAAAATCATTTGCATGTCACAAACAATTTTATGAGATTCTATAAACTCTGCTCTTCTTTCAAATTTATGAGGATCCATTTGCTGTGTGTTTGTGTATTTCTTAGGTTTCAGGAAGTTGGGGTGTATATAACACTGTACATTGTATGAGAGTCTAATAAAGGCACAGTTAAATGCATGCAAGGCTTCACACTGAGTAGAGCCTACTACAAACATAAAAAGTGCTCCAAGTTGTTGTTATATAATGTTATGAACTGTTAATGGATACTGGATCTCTACACATCATATCACATTCAGTCCCTACACTGAGAGAAGCATCATTCATGTTCAACATGACATGTGAGAAAATATAACATTTGTGTTTAAATTCTATTATATTGCATCTCCACTGCACACATGATCATATTTCCTTTTCACATCACAACACAAATCAATACACAATATAGATACAATGTATGTGGCATGGCTGTTAGCTCAGCACAGATTGTAAAAACATTTAAAATTTGCAAAATGTGGAGAAAAATAATCAAAGCGCATCAACACGTAAGATAACAGTACATTCAGAAAGCTGAATTACCCTGGTACAACATTTAATCAATGGTGCTTCAAAATCATTAATTAAAATATCCCAAATAGAGTGTGAAAAAAAGGGCATGTATGAAAAATGCGATGCAGGTGCACTACTAATGTAAGATAAATAGCTAAGTCTAAAGTCTCCTTCTTTCCTTCCTCCTAGAAAAGACCCATGTGAAACACTCCCCTCACAGATCTGGTTTAAACAGATCAGCATGTTTGGTTTATTTGCATAATACATTATACTTAATGTAGCATGACACACATCAAAAGCTATGAATAGTAATGAGCTGTAGCATAACACATAGAACAATGCTTGTTACAGTAACAACTTAATCATCACTATGGTTTCACTGTCATGTTTGAACCACATCAGCATCATTTGAAATGAAGCGGCAACAGCTTTTCTTTCTCTCTTTTTTTTTCTACGCTAGTGGGACCGCTCCAATGATGGCAACATCAATCTATTGGGCGGCCCCAACTGAAATATCTCAATAGCTGTTGGAAGCATTGCCATGAAATTTAATGCAGACATTAGCAGCATATGCAAATGTGTGATAGCACTGATTTCTTTTCCAATCAGATATGAAGTAAAACCCAGGCTCAACAGCACAGATACCAATAGATTGTACAGTGGAGAGGACGTTCCATAGACTTACAGTTTTATAAATAATGCTTTTATTCAAACTAAGCAAAATATAGAATGAAAACTATATATATAATAAATGGATGAATAGTCAATCCCTTACATTGCGAAATCATCGGTCAGCCCTCAGTCAAAATAAATAAGATTAGGTCAGTAACATTATTAGCAGCTCATAGGCTGACTTTTAGTGAGTTAAGGTTAAAATGGGTAAAATGGTCACATGCAATTTGACAACATAGCTTTATATACTATGAAAATAATAACACAACTGATAAATGTTGTATTCAATAGATGAACTCAACCCGACCTTTACCTAAACATGTATGTAGTGCATTTATTCATGCATTTAATTTCTTACATCAAGATCATATTAATTTGAATAAAAATGCATTATATGGTTTTAAGAATGCAGAATTCAAGTTGTTTGAACATCATCGCATAACCTGAAGCTGGGACAGTGTGACTCACGACTGTGACTCACCAATAGCTGCACTCCCTCTTTTTCTCTTTGGATAATGGCTGCCACTGCCAAGGGGCTCAGTGAAGGAAGTCTGTCTCACCCCAGCAGCGCCTCTCCTCTTCTTTAGACCGCTGTTGCATAACCTCTTTGTATTCTGTATTGAAATTAATCTCAGATGCTTAACAAGATTTGTGGTGTTGTCGCAGTCCTCCCACACATATTATATCACAGCCTTTCTGCTGCTCTGAGGGGTGAAAAAGTTCCACATTTACGGTTGGCCATTGTTAGTGTCAGCACACTTGTTCAGCTGCTTACATATTTGCAAAGACATTGTTCACATACTCTATGACTATGACAGGCTGAAGGAGAAGTGGTCCCTGTTGTTGTTATTCTCATTGTTACTTTCTACTGGGTATCTGTGGATAATCTGTCTGTTAATGTGAGAACTGATCCTAGAACAGAAATGTTTGGGATTGGTATTGGTATAGGAAGTATTGATAGTTTGGGATCAGTGTGCACGCCACTTTTATATTTCCCAGAGGATAAACCCTTTGGAGTTCAGTAATCCTACACTAATTTCTTTAGGGCCACCTGCAAGTCAAGGTAAAGTAAAGCATGTTTAGCACTCCGTTAAGCATTTAGATCAAAATACAGAGGTAATGGTGTGGCTGTGATCTCCTGGTCCTACATAAAGTTTGTTGTGACCAAGCCTGGATGACACTAAGAGCAGTGCTGTGGCAACCGGAGACCAGTTTGGGGAAGGTTTTGTTTGTTAAAAACCAGATGCTCATCACGTTTCACACTTGAACTTTCTATTCTGCGTGATAGATGTCTGAGAGACAAAAAACTGAATCTAAATCACCTCCGAAAAAAAGGAGACATTGAGAGAGGAATGGCCACCTGCATCACAATACCATAACACGCCGAGGGGAATTTGTATAATTGAGGTTTGTGTGATTCAGCGCACAGACTCAATGCCAACAGGAAATGTGGCCCAGAGGCTGTGTACTGTTGGTTCAGGTCTGTGGGTTTGAGCAGAGCAAAGCAGAGGGAAGCTGAGTTATAATGTGCTTCCTACTCTATGTAGAGCAACGCTCATTGATAAACATGATCCGCATTCACTGCCTTAGAAAATGTCAGAAATCGACCAGAGAGCTGACTCAGGAGCCTTGGTCACACAAAAACTCAGGTGGTGAAAGGACACATAATCCATTTTAACGCAGGGATTCAGAACGTATGTATTTGGAATATAGAGAGCCGCTGCTTCTTGGCTTCCTATTTTATTTCTCATTACATTTCATTACCTTTCAGAGGTTGCTGATTCAAGAGTTCACATTGAGCAATGCTTAGTGTTAAGAATAAAGGAAAGAGCAAGGAGTGAACGGATGAATTCCTTTTAAAATGTCACACTACACTTGCAATTCAAGCTTTTGGAGGTTTTGTGAGACTGTTGTGCAGAAGTTCAGATGCTCACTTTGCTTATAGTAGAACACTGTGGAGGTGATGAAAAGGCAGTGTAATGCTGTCGGAGGCAGCGGTTATGGTAGCAACCAGAGACGGACGAAATCGTCATGAAGGTCAACTGAGTTTAGTTGCGTTAAAAAATTGATATAGCATGTCAGTTGATGCCTGGGGAATCAGTGTTGAGCTCCTCTCAGGGGGTTTTAGAGAGAGTATCAATCTTCAAAACTGATGTAAACATCCTGTGGCCTTCCCATACATTTACCCCATAAACTCATGTTCATTGTTCAGCTGAGCTTGTTTATTGGGTGGAGGGTGAAGCATGTTGTTTTGAGCAGTGCTAAACTGCTATGTTTACCCATGATTTGCAGTCAGAAGTGTTTCTGTTTGTTTGCTCTAGCGGCTCTGCTTAGCTCGGTTATCACGGTGACTCTGCAGAGTTCATTTATTGTTCCACACCAGAGGCCTTTGAGTCACATTGTCATTTTCTAATTTGGTTTAGCCTGTGCCACTGCTTTTAGCCATACTTCCCTACTTTGTTTTCTAAATCTAATTAGAGATTTCAAAATGAGCAAATGCAACAAATGACTCATTCATATACATAATGAAACAGACGATGGAGTCAAAGTGCTTTTTCAACCAAAAGTATTGAACAGATTTTGACTGTTACTTAGCATAAAATATAACAATAAAAATAACATACCTGCATGTGCAAAAGTGATTTAAGAGAATGACAACCAGATATACTCAAAAATCAAATGTCAAAGATCAAGTTAATCATGTTCATAATTTGGTAGTATATTAGTGTGATATGTTATTGTTAGGTGTAACCAAATCAAAGGCGTCTGAAGACTTAACAGTCTTCACAAGCATTAGGTATTTGAGACCTGTTATCTATATTTGCAGTGATTGCAGGTCCCAGGTTTGTGATCAGTTGGTACTATTTTTGCGTCTACTTAGATCACTTGTTATTCTCCCTGAAACTTTTAAACAAGACAGAAGTATCAAAAAAGACAAAAACAACGAAAACACACCAGCCTTAACATCAACAACTTCTTCAACCAGTTTTCCGATTCAAGGCCCACTCAGCGGCCCACATCTTAACCCATAACAATAGGGGTCAAGCGATGCATTCTCAGATCACTTTTTGTTTTCATGATAGCGATTGAACATTCAGGACTGAATTGAAAGCAGGGAAGCTCTATTTTTGTGTTTGTTTGTTTGTGTGAATGGGTAGGGATCACTTGTTGACTCACCATCTGTCGCCCTGCTCTCTTTCCTTTCAGTTGTTCATGTTGCTGACCAGCTATTCATTGTGATAATCCAGCCTTCTCTGTGGACATCATCTTTTATTGCACTGCAAAAATTAAAAAAGCAACAGGTACACGATGTTGTCCAGCCAGTCCACTTCCAGTCATTGGCTCATTTGATTATGAAAACGATAGGTCTAAATATGAGAAGAAAAGATACCTGTCTAATTTTTGTGACTGATCGGTATATGTTTTACGATTATGTTTGTTGGCCACTTGCCTGTGAGAACCACTGGATTAAACACATCTCTTATATCAGGTTCTTTCAACTTTGTGTCAGTACATCAAAATATAATGTGTTATATGATGTATTGCTGATATGTATATTGAGGGTGTTATATCTGATATTAAATCTTTTAGTAAATGAAACTAAAGCAGAAATGCCAAAGCTCTCAACATTAATGATTTAGAGTGAGAATATTGGCACTGGACGAGTCATCTTCATAGCAGGATTAGAACAATAGAAGATTCTGTAAAAGTCTTGATTATGTTCAGTGATGATATTTTCACGGTCTGGCTCACACGACTACAGTTAACAGTATGATATGAACAATGGATGAGCACTAGTATCTGAAGGAGGTCACTGGCAGTTATGAATTATCACCCAGCCACAGTTCCCTACAAGTCTGCTGAGCTTTGCTTTCTCTCATCTTATTATTTATCACACAATTTAGTGTTTTGGCTCAGTCTTACTGTCACGCTGCATTTTTTCAATAAAAAAACGAAACAAAAAAAAAAAATCCAACACTATTTTTGCTGCCTGATCAGCATGATCATAATGGAGCATGTGGTAACTAAAGATTTAGTATATTTGTATTTGACAACATGTGACAACAACCAAAACAGATCTGAGCAGAGTAAATGTAATAATAATAACATAACAAGTTTGTCTTGTCAACTTTAAACATGATAAGGTGTTATTATTGTATTGCTGCCCCTAATAATCACCTATTTTTGGTTTAAGCCCATCCATCCATTGGCTATACCATTTATCCATTCAGGGTTGTGAGGGGCTAGAGCCAATCCTAGCTGGCTCAGAGCAAGGGTGGGGCTGGGATACACCCTGGACAGGTCACCTGTCTATCACCGGGCTATATGATAAATAACAATTGGAAACATTAACTGTAGGTTTGTGACTGGATGTAAAGTGATCAACCAACATGACTGTGTGTATTAGTGTTCAGGCTTTGGGTTTATGAAATAATATGGAATAATGAAATATCATATCCACTGAGCTGTTTCTCTCTTTGACTTTGGCATTGAGTGGATCTGAAGGGGGATGAAGAAACCTGGGTGTAATATGTAATACAACAGCATTATACCATTTGGTGCTTTTAACCATAATGGTGTACAGTAAAGAGACATGCATCCATTTTTGGCCTAACTGTGTGTAAGTGCGTAGATGTACTGTGCTATTTGAACACTTCTCAGTAATAGCTGTGCTGCCACTCTTGAGAGAACCATGTAAAATGTTCTGAGGAGGGAGGAGTTTTTATTTCTTTCTTTTTTTATTTATGCTTTTTAATTGCCTTTTAAGCAGGAGCAGTCTTTAATTTGAGCACTTAAGGGTTAATTGTACGCCCTGAGTACCTTGCTCAAGAACACTCGGGGGCACAGATGCCAGAAAGTGAGAGTGCTCCTTGCTCGCATTTGTCCATCTGGTTTTCCTCATTCACACCTTTGACCTGCCAATCATATGCCTGCCTTTCTAACCTCTACCGCACAGCTGCCCCAATTTAGATAAAACATAATGTCCAAAATTGTCCCCTGCTGGAAGATAATCTAAAGTAAATTACAACTATCATCTCTATTAGTCTTAATGTGGTTTCATCCACACTACTGAGTGATATTATAGCTGTTGTTAAACGTTACAGTCTTTAATGACAAGCCGTAACTCTCATTGTGCTCCTTTAGAACTGCACTGATCGAAATAGAGCATTTGTTATGCTCATCCTCTCATCAATCACTCTCTTCCCAGAGCCACACGGCCTCAGTGCAAGGCTGTCCCATCTTAAGAGAACCTACTGCAACACAAGACAAGGAAACAACTGACTGATACATCCTATCTTATATATGACCCTCTGACTGATTGACTGACTTGTTTTCTGGATAACTCACTGATTAACTTTTTGAACCTTTGCTTAGCAGCTGGTTTACTACCTGACAGATAACGCTGCCCTAAACGCTGACTTCCAGAGTGGCTGTGGGACTGACTGACTGATTGGTTTACTGACAGAGGCGGCTAGGTGACATGCTCGCCGGACACCAAACAAATCAGTTTCAAGGACATCAGCACTCGCTCAGGAAGAGGCTGGAGCCCAATTGGCAGAAGGAGCGCTAATTACCATCAGGAGCCACAGATATATGTTTTGGTTGGAGGTCTCAATTTCTTGTCTTCTTCTGAATGCTGATTACATTCCAGTGGAGGAGCAGACCTTCTTGCCGGCCTACAGATGAGACCAAGGCTTGTTCTGTTTTGTTCCAACGTCACAATCGTCAGGGGGTGCAGGGATGAGAGATAGACAGGAGGGGAAGTAATGGAGCTGTTGACTTTGTTGTAATTAAAGAAGACAATGACTGAAGTTGTTAATCAGGCAGATGAATGTCTCTTGCTCCTTCCTTTGTGTACGGATAGGAATGCTGTACGCACTAAGCTGATGAGAGAATTACAGTCCTCACTGTATTAAACAGGATCATAGAACATGCAGGTTTAATCAGGATTATACTCTTTGAAAAAAAGATCAATACTTTATTTTTCAGTCTCTCTGTGGGCAATTCCCAAAGCAAATGGTTTTCACAAACTATCAACGCTGTCGTGGAATCTTGAAAATAATTCTGTGTCTGTATCAAGCTCTTTCCATATAGTCCAAAAATTAAGCATATGCTTTTTGCCCATTTGACATTTTTCTTTGGTCTGTGATTGATGCATAAAAACGTAGCGGTTAACTGTCAGGCATTCCTCCAAAGAAAGCAGGGCCTGAAGCCTTGTTAACAGGAGATGGATTAATTAGAGAGCAGGATCAGGGAGGGAGTGAAATGATTATGCATTTCAGCTCTTTCTAACTAGGTTTGTACTGAAGGTTACCTCTGTCCATTTCCCACTCTGTAATTGATCGGCAAGGCTGCCGTGCCCCAACAGGAGCCTGAACCTCTGCATCTACTGACCAATCCCTCCTCTATGAGCTGTAGGAAACATAAAATAGTCATGACACTTTGTATGTCTTATTACTCTCAGGGTTAATGCAGGCATTATTTCTTTATTATTACATTCACCCCATGAAAAATAAATAAATGAAAATGTAATAACAGTTAATTCAACCAACAAGAGTAGACCTCTAGCCTTTGCAAAAAAGGACCAAAACTGTTCAGTAATAAAAAAAAATGACACTGTGGGATAAATGAACACATTTCGTTTATATTCAATAACTTCATGGCCCAATAAAACCAATTTTTGCAAACCATTCAAACTCAACTCATCATTATTATTAAACTTGCATTACAACCATTTACATGTAATACAGTTGATATCAGGCAAAATGTTATTTAATGTTGTTGTCTTTCATCTTTCAGTCAGGCTTGTAAACTGCCTCGCTAAGCAAGTTAACAGTTTCCACCAAATTTAACCAGAGCTCTGTCAGCCAGATAACAACAATGTCGAATTAAACCAGCTAGCTCCTATCTCAAATTAATAGTTTCTGTGAAATGTTTCCTCTGTGCACAGACACAGTAAATAACCTCTCCTAGTTAACCCAGACGAGGCTACTCTGTCGGCTGACTAGCTGGGTCAGTGGCAGATGTTGGCTGTTATTTCATGCTGGTTTTAGCAGGGTTAGCCTTCAGTCAGACAGGATGATGATTTTGCAGTGAGGTGTCTTTTTCCAGTTGTTTCTTTTATAGGCAGCGAATGTTTGCAGTCGAAGCAAGCACCATGGGAGCTTGTTTTTTTTTTTTTCTTGCTCAATCAGATGAAGCGAGGGGAAGGCCTTCTGTTTCTTAATATGTGGAGATGTATAACCAAACCAAACCAACCAAAGCCACCATAATGCAACAAAAACAAAAAGCAACAAATTAGTGATGTTTGAAGTGAACGGTTAAAGTTAACGTGCATTTCATGGTTTTCATCAAGGCAACGTTAGCTGACTATTGTGCTGGTGAAGCTCCTGGATCAGCTGCTGGTGGTGTCCTCAGTGTAGTGTATTATAAGTGAACAGCCTCTCATCCTCAATTAGAGCAAATGTCCTCTGGCAGCAGCTTGTGCTTTTAGATAATATGTTGGCTGGTACATCTGTGAGTTTACAATAAAATAATGGTTGCGCTTTAGATAAAATGATGCCATGGTTGCTTTGCAACATTAAAAGAGAATGGCACCATACTGCTTTTAAAGTGGAGGCTTCAATATAAAAGTCAGTGTGTTGTCTTTCTGTCTGATCAGGGCTCCTGCACTCTAGCTACCATCTGTAGCTAGAGTGACTGCCTATGCATCGTTTTGCTATACAAGGTGACTGAGATAACCAGCTAGATCTCCTGTCCTACTGCTACTACTCAGTAAATATAGTGTCCAGGGAATTAACATCTTGTTGTTTGAGTAAAACAGTAAATTTTTTCACTTTTCAAAACTTGAACTTCATTATACTGACAGATTTTTAAAAATGCATACAAATAGGTAGGGATAATAACAGACAGTGTTTCAAATAGTTACTAATTAATTATGTTTTTATATTTTATAACTTACCAGGAAATGGCCTTCTAAAAACAATTTGGCCTTATCTGGAGCAGACTTGAGACATGACATTTAACTGGCTGTAGACAGATATTTTACTGACAATGAAATGTTGCAATGACAGCAAAGTATTTGTTAGACCAATCACACACCATACATGAGACAGAGACATTCTATCTGAGAGAAATTACATTTCCATCACTATTTATCAAATCGTTTGTCGGTTTCACTTACTTAATGTGTCATCAATGAGCATTAATTACTAATTACCGTGTAAAAGGAAAGAGTGATTGCGTCTTAGCAGAGGGGAGAGATGAAAGTAAAACATTTTGAGCTGAGATATATAGCGTGCTGAGA
>OMNW01035909.1:0-17214 GCA_900303245.1 Selene dorsalis
ATTGTATTCACACTGTCCTGATAACAGCAGCAGTGACAGCAGTGCCATTTAATGAAATAAATACATTTTAGGCTGATGATGAAGATAATTGTCGAGTAGTAATGTCCATCCTGATCCTTTAGATCTGGGCTCAGTGAATGCTGCAGTATGGGGGGTGAGGGAAGAAAATAAAGGAAATAAAGAGTTACAGTAGTCCAGTGTAAAGGTAACAAATGCATGGACTAGCCTGTTGAGACAGGATCATTCGAACTTTCCTAAAGTTGCACAGGTAGAATTCAAATGACAGAACTGGTTTGCAACAGTTTTTTTTCAAGATTTTTGGAAATAAAGTGAAGGTTGAATATTGATACATGTGTGTGACTATATGTCTTAAAGCATATGGATCAAAACTATTTTTTTTAAATAGAGGTTTGATTACTTAAAAGCCTGTGGTGCAGTTATTAGTCCTGTTATTAAAGATATCTAATGTGGAGGTGTTGAATGAAAGGAAAGCATCTTTGAATGCGTTTGCATAATCCTGGTGACAAACAGATAGCAACACCCTCCTCAGTGAAGGGAATACAAATTCCCACTTAGTTCTGGTGCATAACAAAACTTGAATGGCATTATATCATGTAAATGGTTAATTATCCCATTTCTGTGAACACAGTCATCCTGTTCAAATGTCTGTGTTCATTATAGGCTCCATCGTTCATAAGCAACAGAACATATGTGTAATTCCTCACTTCCATATTAAGACACTGATAATTATCATTTATTATTAAGAATATTCAACTTTGAGAAGAAGCTTCTCATTTGCAGTGATAAAAGCGTGTTGAAAGAATATGAAACTTCAGACACATTTCATATATACTGCAATGTAATCATCCTTCCAGCTCCTAAAAAACACATCTGTACAAGTATATTCAACTGCAGAGTTATTGGCAATACTAATGGTCGTTATCTACAATGAAATTAAGGGTTAAATCAGTTTAGAAAATTAAAAACCAGAGCAATGTGAGGAACCTCTGTGTGATCTTTGAATGGGATTTGGAATAAAATGTAAACATCGGACAATATTTGAAAATTGAACCCAATATGGAATGATCATGATATGGACACTGGCTCCTGCCAGCATCATAGCCTCGGCTCTAAAATCTCCATAATCCCCGGTCTCAATCCGTGGTTGGGGTTTAGACCTGCTGCCTATAAGCTTCAGATGTACGAGCATGAACACATGTAATCATGTAACGGTTCACGTGTCATTATCACACCCAGAGTGCACTCGTTTTAGAACATGTCTATATCTCCGAGGCCTAGAACATCCACCTCGCAGATATGAGCATATTTGACAGATTTAGCTTCTGACACTCTGATGTTTTGGCGTTTAGAAAACTGAGAAAATGAGCAGCCAGAGAGGACACAGGTATGTAAACCACTTTTTGGCAGTGACAGCATAGTGTATTTTGGACTAGGGCCCTGCAGCTCTACCAATTCAATGCTATATTTGGTTATAGTTCCTGTTGGTTACCTAATTACTGAAAATGATCAGAGAATGTCCTCCCAAAATACGTACCATAATTTTGGAAACTGGCAGCAGATACAATCAGGTGAAGACAGACTGCTGTAGAGTGGGGAGGAGGAGCTGCTCAGTTGCACCATGACACATAATAATATCACAAGTTACAGAACATACTGTATTTAGTGGAGAGTGGGGTAAACTGAGCATAGGGGGCACGTTGAGCCACCCCTTGTTGCTAGGAAACCATAAGAAAAATTGAGCATGTGACCAAATATTTAGGAGGAAGGCATCATTTCATGCAGTCTGTGAAGTTAAGAGCCACATGGGAAAAGTGGTTTGACATTTATGTCCAAAAAAACATTTTTCACTGAAAGTGAAAGTGAATTCAGTCGATCATAAGTTTCCTGAGAATTGTGTTTAGACCAAAACAGATAATTATAAATTTGTTTTATACATGAGTTGTGGTATCTATGAGCTACAACATGAGGTAATAAACCTATAATGAAAGTGCAGCGAGTTGAGCCACCTGCCCTATACACTTAATGAGTGTATTGTGTCTGTATATGTCCTCATTATTAAATCAAGATTGTGCATGTTTATGATCACAGTAGGTAAGTTCCTGAGAAGAGGTGAAGCTGTTTATGGTAAGACAAGCTTTACTCTCAAAGAGAAAGATGAGGGATTCTTCCCGAGATATGATGTCATCGCAAAACTCCCCAAGCCTCACTGAGTTGGTGGCTCAGAGAGAAGATCCCAGCAGTTTGTATTCCACTGCAACCTAGAGAGTAAAGGGGGAGGTGGGAGATGGATGGAGGGAGGTGGCTCAACTTACCCTGCTCCTATGCTCAACATACCCCATG
Organism: Selene dorsalis; assembly: GCA_900303245.1. Classification (NCBI taxonomy): domain Eukaryota; kingdom Metazoa; phylum Chordata; class Actinopteri; order Carangiformes; family Carangidae; genus Selene; species Selene dorsalis. Next base: position 2,362 of record OMNW01035909.1, read on the forward strand.
CACGGGGTAAGTTGTGCCACGAGACCACTTTTTTTTGGAGTATTATGCAGTTAATGGATTATCTCTGCAAAAAAAACAATTTGGTTTGGTAAATGCATGTTACGCATAATTACTTTGAAAGGTACCATGAGGTCGTCCTAATGATTGTCGATCACCCCTATCACTGCTCATCAGCTCATCCTTAATGAGATATCTAATCTGACATGTGGATCACCAAATCAAAGTCTGGTGTGTTTGTGTTTGTTGTGTGTGTGTGTGTGTGTTACTGTGTAACTTAATGTCAGTCATAGTATGGATGTAATATAATAACAAAACTAAACTAAATGTGCAAATGTTGTGCACCAGCATCAGCAAATGAACATTTGTGTGTATGACTTCTTGTCTGTGGGTGTTTTTGTGTGTCTGTGTATTTTTATTACATTATCCAAGACCCATGTAGCTTAACGTACAACAGTTTAACCACAGAACAGACAGATTTATAAAAATAAAAGAGGTGCAAATAAACTTTCTAACTTCATAATGAGTTTTGCCCTCTAAAAGAATCTGTGTGGATGAATCACATGTGGATGAAGGACTAAACTGAGCAGGTGTAGAGTGAATCAGTCCCCCCCCCCCCTGCGAACACAGCCAGCCAGCAAACACTTGTACCCTCACTGGTGTCTGTGAGCAGCTGCTTCCTCCTCACAAAACACAAGGAAGAAAAGGACAGAGAAGGAAGAAAGGAGATGTGGCCCTGTCAGAGGCCTCCCATTACTACAGCAACACGGCTCACACAGCCCAGCATTGCATAGACTCTGGTTGCCATGGTTATGCTGTAATTGCACTGGCAGGAGAGAACAGGAGAGAATGAGGAGAGAGGACTGTATTCACACCCGGACTGTCCTTTAAAGTTTGGGCTGAACCCCAAACGTTGATGAGCAGCTCTGGCTCTGCTTGTGTTTGTCAAAAATAAACAAAAGTTGGGACGAATCATTTTCATGAACTTTCATTTATTTCCACTGAAGCTTCAAAGTCACCTGTCTGTTGGGCACTATCTCTCTACAATATTATGGACTGTCCTGTTTTTGAAACTGCTGGAACACTTTCTTTAGGCTGGTCGTGTATTTCCATCCATATGTCAAAAGTAAACCAGTAGATGGAAAATACTTTAGTCTTGTCTGGTCAGTGTGTATTTTGCTGACATCTAGTGTTGAGCACAGTGACACTACATCAATAAGCTGCTCAGCAGCAGACAAAGGGTTATTCATCATACAGAACATAATCATTCATTCCAAAAAAATCACATATGCAGTTCCCAAATGGAACAGAAACTTTTATTCCTATAAACAGGTGACAGACAAACTGGGTAAACTCTTTACTTTATTTAAATATGTGGTTTGAATGTCTTCATCTGACTGAGGAAATCTGATCACATGAAATCCTTTAACAGTAAATCTCCAGCACTGGTTAAACAAGGAAGTGCAATCCATCAAAGTGCCGTCGATAAAATGTCAATAAAACCAAAAAACATCAAAACATTAATGGCCAACCTGATGACTGGTTTGAACAGCTGACAACAGCAAGCCTTGTCACATGATCCGAGAGAACATTAAAAAATGTAAGTTTCAGCATTTGGTCTGTGTCTTTAGGGAATAATGAGTCGATTTATTGACAGAAGAGCTGTTTTTACTCTTTCTGAAAAACACAGCTGGCACGGTCAATAAACAGGCCAAATGTTTTTTTTGTTGTGTGATAACTGGCAGAATAACCTCCCCATTATTGTTTTCTTTTCTACATTCACCGTCTTTGGTGGTGGATGAATAAACCCCCCTACCTCACATTTAAAGCCTAAATGGCTTGTTATACTTCTCTTTTTCCTTTTCAAATCTACATTTTTCAGGTCATGGTTGCTTCATAGTGTAGCACAGTTTTACATGAAAATAGATGTTTTTTCATTTTAAAATGATTTGAAAGTTGTTCCACAGATGAATTAGAAAATATTCTCTCACAGCGTCCGGTGTTATTTCCTCACTGGGTTGTCGATCCTGAAGCCTCCTCCGGTGAAGTGAGGTTTATTGCTCAGCTGAGGCAGCGGCTCCAGCTGCTCCACTTTGGTCTTGGTCCTCTGCTCACTGTGGAGACACAGAGCAGCAGGTCATCAGACTGAGTACACTGAGCACAGCTATTACTCTATGTCACGCCTCCCGCTTGACAGTAATTCTGCAATTTTGGGTGACTGCACGGACGTTACCTGTACAGCTTTTTCTGGCTCAGATACTTCTTCTTGATGTTTGCGAGCTCATTGGCCAGTCTCTGATTCTCACTCTTGTACTCGTTCATCTTTGAGTCAAGAATCCTTAGCTCTGCTATCAGCACCTGTGGAACAAGAGAAACATACAGTACGCACAATGTGAGTATGTAGAGTTAAACAGGTTGTGAGGGGAAAGGCACAATTACCTGCTTCTATGTACTGTACAGATATTTAATTACTTACTGTACATGCACATTATACAGTAGATTTGTATGAGTGTGCTGTTCATATAAAACATCAGACCTCAGAGGATGTGTGAAAACCAGGGGTTCCACTAGCACTGTTACAATGTTTAATGGGTGTGATCAGTAAAGATACTAAATAATGTAATATAAATACTGTAATGTAAGCTTAACCACATTGTATTTGTGCATATAGTGACTGAGATGATGATCAGATCACATTTTATGACCAACTAGATCAGAAAACCAAGTCATTCCAAAGTATATCTTGTGTTGAGAAAAACAGAAACAGATGGAATAAAAAAAAAACTGTAGAAAAACATGACCCAGGAGAACAAAAAATGAAGACAGGGATCCCTGCACTGTGAGATGATGGGTACTACGTGGACCTTGAGCTTCTTGGTTCTTTCTCTGACAGTCCACTGACACAGCTGGAGCTGCTCGGCTGCTTCTGGACCAGGCTGCCGGGCCAGAATGTGCTTCAGCTCCATGTACAGCTTCTCCTTTTCCTTGGTGGGGTAACAGGAAGATGAGTGAGCGGGATGCAGGAAAAAAGAGGAGTATATGTGTGATATTACTATTCTGGAAGGAAAGGGTTCATAAAGGTTATTCAAAGTGTTGTCTTTGAAAATATCAACCCTGAGGTGGGTGTGCTTGTGTTTATAGTGTCCACCTGTAGCAGCAGTTCCTGTTCCTCCAGCGTTTGGGTCTTGGCGATAAGACGTTTCTGTAAGGACTGAATCTTCTGCACCAGTTCATATTTGCAGGGGTCACTGCCCTGCAGGGGAGAATCATTTACAAGCTGTTAGCGCCCTGACCTTTTCCTCTCCCAACGCTGAGATTTACCTTACTCAAACAGTTTGTGAAGAACAAATGTGACCGGATGGCTGACAAGTCCTTCACCTCCAGTCGTCTCCAGCGGTGAATATTAATGGGCTTCAGCTGCTCCTCCAGGACGCTGCTCCTCATCCGCTCTCTCAGCAGCTCCCTCTGCAGGTGGAACAGCTCCCGCCTGCAACACAGGAGAAGAAGAAAATCAGAGAGGGGAAAAAACAGAAAGGAGAAAAAAACAGCGTAACAGGGTAGTGGTGGTAAAATTCAACAACTCCAGTTTTCTGATTCTGATTCTGAAACTAATGTGTTTTCTCGTGTAAAAGTTTCAGTAGCTAAATGTCCACAGGAGATTGATCCTACCTATCTTTCTCCACCTTGCTCCATCTTGCACTTCTACTCTATTCCTCCACTCTACGTCGTAGGTCACCACTCTCTGTGCTTTATGTCTTGCCTCTTCTCGTCTATTCCACCTGCCTTTCTTTTCTCTTTACGCTGCTCAGGCCCTCTTCTCTTCTCTGTTTTACCTCAGGTCTTCTGTGTTGGGCATAGTCTTGTCCAGGATGCTCTTCTTGTGTTGCAGCCTCTTGATCTCCAGCTTGAGCAGACGGATATCCTCCATCCTCTGTTTGTAGTGGAAGTCACCCTTGCTCAGGATGGATAGCTGGATCCTGATCTTCTCGTACAGCAGGGCTCGCTCATCGTTGCGGCGCAGCAGCTGTTTTCCCAGGGTGTCCCGCTCTCTGATCACCTTGAGAGAAGTTTCATGGGAAAAACAATCAAACTGGTCTCTGACGTTATCCATTCCTCTACCTTCTCCTGCTTCTTTACCTGTTCGAGTTGTTTCTTCTGTTGGATCTGCTCGGCATCAGCATCTGCTATAATCTTCTGCAGTTTTTGCTGTTCTGCCTTTTGACTGTCAACACGCTGCTTAGTTCCTTCCAGCTGCAGCTTGATCATCTGCAGCTCTCCCTGTAGCAGAACACACAGATGTTAAAGCGCTCCATGTCTCAGGGTTTAACCACTTTACCAGCTTGATCTGCTTTGGTTTATCATTCATATGTAATGTTTCATTAGCAGTAACAGCTAAACTACTTTACCTTATGAATAAAAACACACAGAGCAAGTTGTTCATGACTCAGCTTTACTAGCCTACCGGCAGCCAACAGACTGCAGTACCTTCAGGGATTCATTATCCTTCTCCAAGCGCTTGTGCTCCTGCTGATCTTTGGCCAGGGAGAGCTCCTTCCCAGTGATCTCATCCCTCAGCCGGGTCACCTGGTTGTTCATGGTCTTTATCTTCCTCTTGGTTTCTGTGATCTCTTCCTGAACCAGAGGGAGACACCGGTAAATATAGAATGTAAACACAAGAACCTACAGAAAAGCAGTGTGCAGCTGACTGACTCTTCAACTAGATGACTAACTCACACACGCATCGCTCTCACCTGAGCCTCGATGAGGTTTTTGCTGTACAGGTTCCTTTCAGACACAACAGACTCCAGCAAGTTCTCCTGCTGTTTCAGCTTGCACTCTGCCTCAGTGACCTTCTTCCTCCAATCAAATATCTCCATCTCTCTCACTTCAACATCATTCATTTTTTGTTGTACCTGGTGAAAGGAGACAGGTTCAAATACGGGCCAGTACAGTAGCTCTGAGAGTACTGCAGCCTATAAAAACACATGAAAATAAACAAATGTGCTGCAAATTCCAAAAACATCTTCATCAATTTGACAACACATGCACTGATGACGAACTAGGCTGAGACTTGTTGTTCGGTGCACAGTTGTGGCTTTTGAAGTTAAAAGAATAACAGTGTGTCTCAGCAGATTCATAATTTGTTTTTCTTCTAGGTTATTGTGGGAGAGACCGGAGAGTTAGGGAAGAGAGAGAGAGAGAGAGGGGATGATATGGATTCAAACTTGTGCTGCTGCATTTAGGATTATGCCTCCAGGATTTGTGTTGTGTGAATTTGAAGCACAATTCTTATCAAATTGAGGAAGGTGTTCTGTGAATTTCCACCACTTTTGTGTATTTGCATGCGTTTTCTTCAGTTGCAGTGTGTTGAGCTCTCAGGGCCACCATAAGTCAAGGTTGAAGGCACGTTTTCCAGCATCACTAAAAACAATCAAAAACAAATGCAGTTAATATAACCCATCACTCCAGCTCTTCTGTATAACCTGCCTTCTGCATGAGGCTGCCCGTCTCATTGATGTAACGGTCTCGTTCTTTCTCCAGCTGCTGGATGATCTTGCGTTGCTTCTGTGCCTCTTGTCTGTATCCACTGATCTCATGTTCCAGGGTCTTCTTGTCCTGCTCGAGGAGCTTCACGAGGTTCTCCTGTTTCTCTGTCGACTGCACAGCTTTGATCATGTTCTATTGATGGAGAAACAAACCATTAATTATGGAATATTAGTGACCAAACTTGAATGTGTATTGAAAAGCAATAACTCAGAGGATGGTTGGTTTAGGGGCAGGAGCTGTGGTTTACATCATGTTACGTCTGCACCACTGTATCAGAGACAGGAGATAGAGAGGGTAAACACACTCTTGGTCATGTTGCAGCATTTACCTTATTTATGATATCTCTCTCTCGAATCAGCTCGTCCATGGCTTTCTTGTCTGCTTCCACTTGCTTTTGTGAAGTTTCAAGCTCTGTGGAAAAAGACATGGATGTCCTCCTTCAAATAAAAACTGTGTATTTGTCTTTTTAAGGAAAGGACGGCTGGTGTATTTGAATAATAATTAATTACATAACACATTAAATCAGGATTGTTGTGGAACAAAGTATATGAGTGTGTGATTCTTCCATATTGAAATAGTACAGTAACCTATAGAGAACAGACTTTAGTCGATACTCAATATACTGTTTGCTAGTGCACTATCCTTTTTTTTTACTAGTGGGAATCTGCCTTTTGTGAATATCTTTTATTTAACTCTGCCGTCTTTTACGGTCGTTTATGTGTTGTTGCCTTTTTAATATCTTCTAAAAAGCACTGCATTTGAGAGTCTGTACCTCAATTTTGTTGTACTTGCTCAATGACAGTAAAGATTTTACATAGATTACAGTACAACAACATCATAGAATTTCTGTGGATTTTGGTTTTGGTGTACCACTCCAAAATTGGAGAAACCTAGGAAGGGGAAGAATGATAACTACTAATATACTAATATATATTTACGAACATATAAGCATGTGAATACTGTTCTGAGAAAAACTGTCAACTTGTGCTTTTTCCTATGAATATATTATGCAAAGGAATCCCAACAAATAAGATATTGTAGACATTCAGTCATACATATTCATACATTTTTATTTATTTCTATTTTTTATCAATATCATTAGCTTTTGTCTTGTATTCTGGTAAATTAGGATGAATGTTGAAAGTTAAGTTTCATTTGGTGTGAGACTGATGGAGGGCAGCAGTGAGCACTTAGACAGTCATCAGCACAGTGCATACAGTATGTATGTCTTCAATATGATACCTTTCTCCAGACCAGTGATCTGAGCTTTCAGAGTCTCCCTCTGCACGTCTATATCAGCTTTCTGATCCTCCATCTGGTGCAACTTCTTCTGGATGGCCTCTCTTGTCTTTGTTTGTTTGGCAATCTCCTGACGCATCTGAGTCACCTCCTCTTCTCTCATCTGACAGGTGGGGTTATATAAAGCATTACTCAGCCATAACAAGAATGAGGGAGGGTTTTAAGGGTTACTTACAGAGTCTGGAGTGAGATACAGTTGGAAGCAGTGCACGAATGTGTACCTTGAGCTCATTTGTGGTCTGCTGATTCTGCAGAGAGAGATGTTCTTTGATTGACGAGAGGTGCTCACACTCCTGATTCAGCTTAGTGTTCTTCACCTGCATCTGCTCCAGCTCCTTGTTGGAGCGTTCATTCAGGATCTGTCACATACAGGGAAAGAAAACTGTCATTGTGTCCTGCAGTACGACAGCTGTGCGTTATTAACCAAACAACTGCTTGCACGTTGGTTTTATAACCTTACTGTGTAAATAAATCAAAGTTTTAAATGTTTTTTTAAGACTTATGGACTTATTTGAATATATATTAGTTTCTTTCAATAGACTGTAAGGATTAATGCAGGGGGTAAACAAACTACCAAAAAGAACTTACACTCTAATTGAATTTTTTGCCACTTTATGGATAAGGCTATACAGTATACATATATATACACATAAATACATTCAAATCAATAAACCCTTACACATTTTTGCTTTTAATGATTACCTAAAAACTTCATATTTGTCTTAATAAATAGCTTGGTAGGTGTTTTTAACATAAAGACCTTCCATCCATGAACTGTTCACCTTTAGCTCTTTCAGCTGCTGCTCCAGTCTCTGCTGCTCCTCTTTGGTCTTTTGGCCCTGCAGATTCAGAGCCTTGATGTCCCCCGTCTTGGTCTCCATGTCAATGTGCAGCTGCTTCACCTCCTTGTCCAGCTTTTCTTTGAGCCTCGTCTCTCGGGAAATCTCATTCTGTTGCACCTGGAGCTCCTGCTGGAGCTGGGTCCGGACACATCAAGAAGCAGCAGGTTGGCATGAGAATTTGACATTCTTTGGGAGGTTCTCCACAGTAAAGCACTCAGTTTTCCCTCTACAGTACACCTCAGTCAACTAAGCATTGGTGGCACCCAAAAGAGTAGTCCTACTGGAACTTCTTTATTGTGCTCAAATACACTACAAGTAGCAATTTTCCTCCCTAGCTTAGCAAAGAGGCTGGGAGCATCTTCAGTTTCTTTATGATTAAGTGTCTAAGTGTTGTTGGATTAGTAAGTGCAGACATCTGCAGACAATGTAAGTTAAACATCAGATTTTACTCCACTTTCCCACATGTATACTCCATGAATGAAAACCTGACAATACAATTCACGTGTAGCCCCATCAGCAGAGTTTCAAGTCAGAAATGTCACACAATTAGAATAACATTAGAAAATGACATTAGCACTTACCTGAGAGATATTCTGTAAGGCACTCTGTCTTTGGGCCTCTATGTCTTGCTGGGCTGCCGTGGCCTTGTTTAGTGTATCTCTCAGTGACCCCACAGTCGTCAGCAGCTGGTCCCTCTCCTTAGTCAGCTCCTCATTCATTATTTGTAGATCGCTAAAGAAACAGATCATAGTTAAATCCATTCACTTACACTCACCTACAAAACCCATGCAAACATCAAGGGGGTGAAAAGAAGGAAAAAATGCTCACCTGAGTTTTTGGTCCATAGAGAGGTTGGTTTGTTGTTCTGCAGTTTTCATCAGGTTGGAAACTTCTTCTTTTAAATTCCTGATGGCCTCTTTGTCCCTTTTCTCTTTATCATGAGCAGTGTCTACCATCTTCCAAGCTTTATCCAGCTCCTACATAGTAGAAAAGGGGAAAGCATGCTGAATTAACAGAATCTGAGGAGTTAGAAGTAGATCAGGTCATGCTATGCAGTAGTGTAGCTTGTCAGGTTGTGGCAGTGTACCCTCTTCAGTGAAGCTATTGTTGTCTCATCATCCTGGGACAGTTTCAGGGCAGCTGAGACTTTAGTCGAGGTGGATACAATCTCAGCATTCAGCTCCCTGCATTTGGACATGAGCCTCTTCTCATTCTCTCTGGACTTCCTCAGAGCATGAATCAGCTTCTCGTACTCCACCCGGATGGTGTCCATGCTCTTGTCCCCCAGCAGCTCAGATAGCACCATCTGGAACTCCTCCAAAGACTCAGAGGAGTCCTCTCCTGCTAGTCCTGCCTCCTGAAGGAAGAGCAGAGAGGGATGGAGAGACAGCCTGTAGCCTACATGTAGCATGACACCTGAAACTACTGCTACTGTTAACCTCATGCTAACATAAGGTTCTGTTTGAGTAGGCTAAAGTTCATATAAATGTAAGACAAACGAAATTTACATTGTCATCCGCTTAAATACTTAGATAATAGATATTGTTAATAAATAACGTACCATATTTCAACAACTTATAAGTGTTTTTAAGCGTTTTCTGCTGTTTAGCTAGCGTTATAATATAACTCTACTGTATAATACTCAGAAACATAACGTGAAGTTGAGCATGTGAATCTGAGGCCACAGTCTTAAGAATAGCACTTACCTCCATTATACGAAGTGAAACGTTGATATAAAACACGCTAACTTTCACAGGAAACGCAGCCCTTAGCTTCACCGATGGACCTGTTGACAAGTGTTACTTAGCAACCGCTGATCTCGCGAGAAAAGCCGCTGGCCTGCAGCTGGAGGAGGTCACTGTAACAATGGGCGCTACTACGACGTGAAGCTGGACAACAGGTCTCTCCTAATGAGAATAAAAGACAATAACATGATTTAATTTAAGGCTCTTAAGGGATTTACACACGTGTTGTTGTCAGTGATGGCGTGAGCAGGTTGGAAATGAAAAAAGGCCCAGTATTTTATGTTTAAGATTAATGAATAATTGACATAAAATCACTGTAAAGGAGCAGTAAGCTTGGCCTTGTTGTGTTATGTTGGCTCACCTGGAGAAAGTGATGAGTTGATGGATTTTTGACAGTCCATACACAGGCAGCTGAAGACTCTCAAAGTATTCAGCCAGCTTAAATCAGCATGTTTCCTGTGTAACTCTGACAGACCTTTGCAACTTATTAATCAGACTGCACCTACACTATTTGTGAAAGCTCTGGTTTAGTGTGCAATTGATCAGATAGTGCAGTGGTTTTCAAAGGCCAGGTTTGCTAGGGGGTCCTCAGCAAACTGGAGCGAAGATGAGGACAAATGCAAATAACAAAATAAAATCAAATTATTATATTTTGAGCATTATTATAAAATATAATTTATAATAATGCCATATCGATACTTTATTTGCCATGCTCATCTTTCTAACCGCCTGCCAGTCAAAATGTCATTTCTATAAAGTGCGAGAGCGCAGGTGTTGTTATAACTTTTGCCGGGAACCTTTTCTGTTCTCGTGGGTAAACTCCACCCACACTGATTGGAAACTCAGCAGTGAGGGGCAAAACGTAGAAACATTCTTTGGGGGTCGACTCCTGACCACAACCTGTACTGCCTGTATGTTTCCCCATTCTCTCTGCCTGTTCCCTGTCATACCTCTACTGGCCTATCTAATAATCTAATCTAATAAAAAAAATAAAAAAAATCCTTGTAATGTAGAACTATTTTATATGTAGGTCTTTCCAATGTACATACACACACAAAAAAAAAGTTTTAACATGTATTTTTTTAGTGGATTATTCAAACTAAACCATTATCTGGGAGAGGTAAGGAACACCATTGCACTAAATATTGATGGAATTGTCAGGAATGGAGTTAGTAATGAGATTTAAACAATGTTTATTAGGATGTTTTGGGGTCTGACTCTTTTGGCTCTTTTGTGCTCTTACAGCTGTAAGGAGCAGTAGGTAAAACAGCTCCACACCTGGGTGACATCACATTAACGACCAGTTTGCTCAATAACATGAAAAGTCATCTTAGAAAATTTAAACATTTTAATAAATAAAAACTGATGTAATATACACCATTATGAATATACAACTACAACAAGCATACCAAGACATCTGAAATACAAAAAAACCAACAGTTCAATTTACTTTGCTTTAAAAGCTTCAATCATTAGGAAGAGCGGGGGTGAGCAGGAATTACAGTAGCCATACATTCTTGTTTGAGATTGTGCCAACAAATATAAAAAGCATCATGAATAGTGACTTCTCAGAGATGGTCAACATAAAGAAAAAAAAAAGCCTAACAGTTACGTATCTGGACTTCAGATTTCCATGAAGAGACATTTTTTGAGGTACTGAGTTGTCTACGCCTGTAACTATACAGTGAACACACGTTTGTTTTTTTCCAGGTCACAATAGCAAAAACCTGTTAAAAAATAAAACACTAACTCAAACCAGATCTGCTCAGGAAGGCTGAACAATAAAGATGAGACAATGAGTTCACTTTGTTCTTCTTCCACCTGTATTGCATTTGTGATTTTAAAAAAAGAGATAATCAGCTTGATGTGGCTTGTAAGCCTACATCATGTTCATATACAGAAACTCCAAAAAGTTGAGTTGAGTGTTTGCAGCAAACATTTTTAACAAGTTTAAGAGACAATATGTAGATGCTTTCTCTGGTCTTCAAACATAGTAACACTGCAGCTCCCTTGTGATCGGCAACGTCCATGAGTGCACGGAGGTTACAGGGTGTGTTAGTATGTTTACGTGACCTGATAGAAAGACTGCAGGAGGATTAAATGTCTCTGATGAATACCATATCAAAGGTCATGGTGAATATATCTGATCACTCAGCACCAAACACGTGTGGATACTTTTTGCAACCACAAATACACTTTTGAAGCACTGTGAAGTTCAACTGAAATCAACTCAAAATGCTGTAAACTCAATCCCAAGGAAAGAAAAAATCATTATGACACATATATTCAAATTATCGTCCTATTAAATTTCCCATGCTTTCCACTCAAAATGTAAGTCCCATCTGATCTGCATATTCCCTGAAACAACGTCAGTCCGAGAAAACCCTCTGAAACACATGACCGGCACCGGGTCAAACGACGATTTACTGGCCAAGCAGCAATCTACAGTACAGTACAGGATTGTGTAGCTACATTTTGTCTGAAGCAAGGAAATAACTAACTTAAAAAAAAGCACCACAGATGTTATTAAATAGCACCAGTTGTCAGAATGTATATGATGTGTTGTTTTTTTTCTTTTTTTTTTTGGCAATGTACAGCACTGAATTGAGTGTAACCAATCACGTCAGAAGTAAGTTTTTAGCAGCTGCTGCAATGCTCAGCTTTCACGTTCGTTGCTCTAACTTGCACATGCTTCTGTTCAGAACCAAAAAAAACCAAAACCAAATGTTTTGGATTCCCCCTTATGTAAATTCAAAGTAGCATCAAGAAGCACTGTGTCTGTTACATAGGCCTACATCATGTAAATATATACGCTGTAAAACATCTCTATCTGCAAAGTTTGTAAATCAGATGAATATACATATATATTTCTGTGCTCTGCTCTCATACAAATTGCAAGGGAGCACCGTAGTAGGGAAAAATAAATAAATTCTCACAATTTTTCGATAACAGAAAAAAAAAAAAAATTGAAAAGATGAATGTGTGACTGCAGAGGCCAGCCTGGCGACCGACCGCAACATATCAATTAATGCACAACAAGCCAAATCAATGTGAGCTAAGGAAAAGAAATAATGATCAGTGTGGCATGACGATGGCTCACATATGATTCAAAAAATCACACCAAATGTACTCTGCTATAAAAACTAGTTTGCTGTATCCTTCTCTGAGAGTCTGTGAGTAATAGACATAGTGAGATATACAGTACAGTGACAGCCAGTTGGTGCACCATTGTCTTTTTTTTTTTCTTTTTTTTTTGTACATAGCTGGAAACCTCAGATACATTTCTCTATTCTGTGTAAGATTTAGCATTGCTACAATATAAAGCAACAAATGGATATAAAACTAATAGAATATAGACCTCTACATTCTTGCATTCATTCTTCAACTAATTTCTAACATTTAGAAGATTTCCATTACTCACATACAGTATACACTTATACACATTGGTCTGTTATGCAATGTTATAATGTGTCACTGGAGCAGACCCTACACTACTCAGTTCCCATTCGATCTTCAATATAGATGATGTGCATCTTTTTTTTTTCCTACAAAAAGAAAATATATGTGACAAGGTATGCTTATTTGAGATATTTACATGGTGTAACTAAATGTTTTAATCATTATCGTTTTATCTTTTAAATCTCAAATTTGTAATGCCATTTGTTGGTAAGATGTCATGTTGCTGTGGCGATGGCAGGTACCACAAAGGCTGATTTACGCGTCTGTCTGCTGTGGTCTCTCAGTACTGCGATTAGATCTTGTCTTTGTTTGTCGTGTAGCTTTTCTACAGTGCAGTCTTTAACTCCTTGTGGGTGTATCTATTATAATAACCCCTCTTCTTTTCACACATGATCTGACAGGTTCAAACATTATTGTATTATTTATCCTATGGTTTCACTCAACATTTTTACTGGTCTGTGAACTATTCAAGACTGGACAAGGCTAGTGATTTGTGATGGCGTACACTGCTATGTGTCCTGCCAGGATAATATTGTGAGCACTGTGATGTCACTATGATGATATCATTAAACTCTGCACCACAACATGTGTAAATTGTTTATTTGGGCTCAAATCTACTCAAAAATCTACTTCTTTTCTTTCGTTTTTTCGACTTTTTTTTTTCTTTTGTTGAGGAAATGATATGGCAGTTTTAGGTTTTGAAAAAAATAAGAAGAAAAAAATATTTTTTTTTCCCCTTGTGTGGCATGTGTTAGCACCAGAGCTTCTCCACTCCTAGCATATGGCATAAAAAGCCTGTTCAACAACACAACGCTTGAAGTGAAAGAATCAAGTTTCTCTTAATGTATCTTAAAATATGTAAATCCAGAGCGGAAGAGCACCAGAGCCGGACTCTCTAGTTCTTCTCAACTGAGGAGTGTGAGTACAGTACTGAGATTTTCTTTATAAATCGTCATTTTAATGAGTGATTAAAAAAATGTGTGATTTTCTCTTTCTTTTTCTTTTTTCCCCATTTTTCCACAGATACAAACACAGCTAAGTGGATACCATTTCAGAGTCAGATCATCACTGTTATCTTAGAATAAAGGGTATGGTAGTGCTGGGGGGTACATACAACAGAATGACAGTATATATGTGAATCATATGCAAAGTTACCCTTACTGAGCTGTTGAATCCATCCTAACACTCTAAGGTCACATCTACAAGTCTAGTCTGCAGTTTGACACAGCATCACAGCTGATTTTCCTTTACCTCCACTACTTGTGAGGAAATATATATTACAAAAATATCAATGGATAGACATCACCAAAGTGGTAAGAAGCAAGTCTACCTGCGCCTACATCATCTACAGACATGTCTGGGTTCTGCAACAGCTGCAAGCCTGCTGTATTTACCTGTGTGTGCCGTGTGCTTTTATTGCATCCCAGCACTAACATAGAAAACCTGCCTTTCGTCTCATACCATTTAAAAAATCTCATTAATTTAGGTTTATTACACCAGTACAGACATGTGATTTGTTGAAGGTAACATTAGGATTGTGTCTTAAAGAGTGGTTGGTGGTTTTACTGAATTTTTTCTTCTCCAGTGCACCTCTAGGAAAAGGCTTTTACAAATTTGTGAGCCCTAACTTTGCTCTAATCGTGGCAATTCCCTCATTGTTTTGTTGGTGGCATCCAAACGTTCATACCATGCAAATGATATCTTTCACTATACACTATGTACATGGACACATTTCTCTGTGGCACGTTAAGAGGTATACTGTACTTCTTTGTTGAGGCAGACTTGACCTTGCCCTTGTTCAGATGTCTCACACTGTCCTCACCTCACATAAGTCTCATTAAAGCCCTCAGTGGTGAAACAACTGTGCAGCGCAAAAGGCGACAATTTCCCACCACCGGTTTTTGAAGAGCTCATCTCACGACTTTGAATTTTAAGTATTTCTCTCAGCATTCAATCGAAACATA
>OMNW01035909.1:20502-33077 GCA_900303245.1 Selene dorsalis
ACCTGCAGGGGTTGGTGGGGGAAGGTGGATTGGCTCAGCACAAGAAACATGAAACCAGCCTGGACATGTACTTCAAATTAAAAATGGAAACACTGGTGACTGAAATAAAAACAGGAGAAGAATGAGGATCGGTGCTTGAGTATTGCCTCTTTTTGACTTAATCCTTTGCACTGGAGTAAAACTTTGGAAAACTGTGGCAGCTATGGATTTGATTTGAATTGCTAGTTTTCTAAACATACTTTTAAAAAGGGAACACAGCTTGATTTGAGCGTTCACTGAATATTCTTGTGCCTTTGGGCATCTCAGTCTGTGAAATAATGCAAACTTAGAACCAGGACATCACTCTGTGATGCTGCTGCCTCATTGACAGTGAGTTGGAAACAGCAAGTTTGGTTCTAGTGGGTTTTTGATCTCATGTCTGATTCTGCCAGATACATCTGGAGAAGATGGTGGAGACCTCCTAACGCAGACTGAAGTGACCAAAGGCAGTAAGAATATACCAAATCTGAATGCTGAAATTTTGTGCAATTCCCCTTTTTACATAACAAACTGGAAACATCTTTAACTGATAGTGTTGTTGTTGTTGTTTTTTTTTACCAACTGGGTGTAGCTTTTGTTAGCTAGCGTTATTTTGGAATGGAGGCGTATTGCATGGTTGTGACCTTGTCCTCAAAGACTTTCAAAGCAGAGTGGCATGGTCTAGGTCTATGTTGTCCATGCAAGCCAAAATAGCCTTCTGGTCCTCCCGAGGTGGTCGGCGGTACAGCAGAGCAGAAAAGCGAGTATATGGGTCATGAAGGATGGGCCGTTTCCTCTTCTTGCGGAGGTAGAGAGCTTCTTCGGGCTGGAGTACCTGAGAGGTGTAGGCCTGCTGGGTCTGGGTCTGAGAGGTGGAGACATCTGGAGGGAGGGAGATGAAGTGAAGGTCACTGCCACCTGAACTCAAGGAGGTGACGTTTAGAACACTGTGCCATACTTTTGCAGAGCATTAGATGTGAACTTTCCCATCCTTGCAGACTAAATACAACCTAAAACTTTAGAGCCAACGAGCTGTTAGCTTAGCGTAGCATCACAACTAGAAGCAGAGGGAAACAGCAAAACACTGACGCATGTTAATGCAAGGTGTAAACATTTCAGTCCACATTTAGAAGTTGTCACGTTACAAGCCTGGAAAAGGCTACAAAAAGCAGTAGTTAGCCAGCTCTGCCTTACACAAAGTCATTAAAAATGGCTCTTGTGTCTTTTTGTAAAGTGACAAGTCAGCCAGCAGTCATCTAACATCAACATGGCCTACATATTGACCTTCATCTGAGCAGTATCAAGAAACAGATCACATCAATACCAGGTGGAAATGTTGCTTAAACGTTCCTCAAATGTTGAACTATTTTATTATACACAAGTGAAAAAACTAACATTGGTATTAGTCCATACCGTAGTGTGACCTTACTCCACGATGGCCGTGGTCAGTGAGACTTCACACAGAAACTGTTGCAGCCACAAATATGTGGTCGCTAACTGACTGATGATAATGCACACCAAAATGCAGCTGTTGTGTGTGTCAGTGTCTGTCTGCCTATAGTGTTAGATAGAAGAAGATGAAGTAACACAGACTCTTCAAACTGAACTGAATACTCTCCTCTCCTCTCCTTAGCTCTCCTCACTGAGGGAATGCTGTTGGCTCCACCACCTCACATTGTTTGTTACTCTGAACCATGGCAGAAACTCTTCTGCCATGGTTTTGAGATATATTGCTCACTGGTATAGAAGGATGAAACACCTAGCTATGTCTCTGTTAGTGTAAATACTGATCCAGACTGAGACTAACCTGTAAGAAGCAAAAATTTTATTTTTTCTGTAGTCATCATGACGTAGCAACGTTTGAAAAACACCACACCTGCTTTCTTTCTGGTCTTGGAGTTATTGTTGTTCCATGTCATCTTCTTGGCCTTTTTAATACGTTGGTATCTCAGTGCATCAATCCTCTCAGACCCCGAAAGGGCACTCGGCGCACCTCGACGTTTTCTGAATAAAGAAGAGAGAAAGGGAACAGCAGGTAACTCCAGGCCAGAGATCAGTCAGCGGACTGTTTCTGCACTACGGAGCGCAACAAAACCAGAAACCTGCACATCTCAAAAACAGCACCGCTCGTACTAAGGAAGAGGTTCAGCACATTGCCAAAGGATCAATGTGAGACACCAAAAGAGCTATACTCTGAAATCCAGCAAATGTTGTTGTATGTATTGTTATTTTTCAAAGGTTTGAGAAACAGTGTGATTAGCTGCTGTTGCCGTAATCATGTACATTACAAATTTAAAAAGATGAGTTCATAAATCCAGATGCATATTGTACACCTAGATATTCCGCTGCCCTTCAGAGGCATCTAAGCTATTTTGCTCAAATTGATCCAAACAACCTTTCTTCAAAAACAAAGTACCATATGGTCCCTGAAACCATCTATTTACCTCTCGGCATAGATTAGGA
The DNA here is from genome assembly GCA_900303245.1 of Selene dorsalis. NCBI lineage: Eukaryota > Metazoa > Chordata > Actinopteri > Carangiformes > Carangidae > Selene > Selene dorsalis. The sequence goes on from OMNW01035909.1 coordinate 22,984, forward strand.
CAGTGAGGAAGGTTTTTGAGAAGATACAACATTTAAAGGACTTGCAAAGTTGGTTTCAGAGAAAACAATTCAGCAAAATTGAACAACATGTTTCAACAGAATGCAAGTAAGACTTTTTCAATTGCTGACAGGTTGACAGATTGGATGTTTCTTCTCAAAATGAATCTGTCCCACTCTGAAAATAACAGATGCAAATGATTCCTCTGCGTGGAGAGTATTTTTTCTCAGCCGCTCATGATTATATCTACAGCCCTGCCTCACATTCGCAGAGGCACTTTAGAGACAGCAGCTGACAGGTTTCTGCCACAAACAGACACTCGGTTCTCTCAAGGCACAGAAAACAATTAGCATTACAGAGAGGACATCCCACCGCGGCTGCAGAGAGAAACCCAAGTTCATTAGTAGAAGGGGAGAATCACAGCTGAGCAACAAAGCATCATCAATATGTATTCATAGACATGGATACTGTCTACAATGGGCTTCACCATGCTGACAGGGGGAGAGATGGCGGGAGGGGAAAATGACTACTTGGGAACAGTCACATAATGAAAAATAAGCCAAAGAAAAGCGAAGCACTAGGACAACAAATGTAACAAGAATTTATCCATATAATTGTTTCTTTTTTTCGAAACGGAAGAGCAATATTTAGCGATGGCATGCATGGCAGTTTGCACATGGAACACGACTTTAAAGGGGAATACATTCAAAAGCACTTCATTGGGCAGTTCTCTCAAACATGAGGGGTTCTCACCCCTGCTGACCCTCCCTCCCACTCTGCAAACCCTTGGCAAAAACAATTGTTCCTCAGCATAAAAGAAGTGCATAAGGTTTTTACCAGGATCACTCATTTCATATGGTAGTAAGAACTGTTCTGCAGTCCGAACTTGCAAGAGCAAATTTATACTTAGAGTCAATGATTTGCCTCATGCCACAGATGCTTCATACAGGGGATTAAGGCCATGTGTCCACCAGGAATCTTCTAAACTATATGGATAAAAGAGATCATTATGAGAAGTACTGGTCATGGCTCCTGCTTTTGATATGTAGCTGTTCCTGTCTTGTGTATTTGGTTAGATACCTACATACATATATATACATATGAGTATATATATGTTGCAAAAAATATATGAAAATATTGGGGTTTTTTTCATCTTTAAAGAACTTTCTGCATTCTTGTATCCCTGCCAGGAATATACAACAGCATTTCCAATGCAAAACATAATAGCTGTGGATGACAGCTCCCAGTGGACACACAGCTTAAGGTGACGTCATAACGCCAATCTTACAAAATATTTCTTGGAGACTGGGGTCCAAAATATTTTCTATTGGTGTCATACCACATAAGCATCTGTAAAATATAAAATGGCAAAATGTGTCACGCTTGAGGAGAATGCTAAGAGTGATTTTAGAGGTGGTGATGTCAGCATAAAAGTGTCTGTGTGGAGGAAAGAACACAGAGACAACCAGTTCATAAATGTGCCTATGAGCCTCACCTTGTAATGATCTGTATAGCAGAAAAAGACACAAGACGAAAACAGATAACACAGGAACAAGTAGTAATTGTGCCTTAGAAAAGCTAATTTGCTTTTTATGATGACAAATAGACACAAACTGCAGTTTCAATAACTGTGTGGCCGTTTACTATGAAGGTTAAAAAAAACAACTAACCATTTAATAGTCTGATTACTTAACATGGTGCTTAGGATCTAGACCCGTGCACACTCCCACTGTTTCCTTCACCTTTTCTTATGAGCAAGGCTCTTTCCTGGACTCTGGTCCAGAAGCAGCCAACACTGATCTTCCAAACTCATACCAGGCACATATTCAGAGTGAGAGTTACCTTGTGTGGGTGGATACACGTTTAACGTCTTGCTGGATAATGAATCTCAATGATGAGTGGGAGAAACAGCAGAGACATCCAAAGCTGTCGCCTGAGTGTGGGCCTCATTGTGAGCTTTGACAAAAAATCTTTGGCAGTTAGCTCAGTCTTCTGTTGGGTGAGACAGGCGAAGGCTGCACCCTGAGCAGCATTAGCATACTGTTAGTGAAACTGTGTGAGAATGAGCAGCAACTGATTCCATCCCTAGGAAGATGGATGAACAGGAGAGATGACTTGTGTTCTCGATGATGTCTGACTGTCAGACGTTGACCAGTGAGCCACCATGACAGTGGCTTGGAAGTCAAGCAAAGTGGTAAAATAATCCACTATGCAGGAGGAACAGCGGTTACTCCTCAATAGCTGTTGCTTGGAGAAAATAGTTGAGTGGAGAGTTCTACATCAAAGATGGTGAGTGAGCCTCCACCCAACTGGAAGGCACTTAACTGGTGTGGTGGGAGGAGGATGAGTTTAAGCGGGGATCCAGGTCTTGTCCATGATAATATCTTGACTATAAAAGTCATTTTTGCTGAAAAGTGCTTTGCAATGATTCAAATGATTCAAAGTGAAATGAAGGAGAGAAACACCAATGGCATACCGGACTTATATGAGATATTATCAACCACAGTAAAATGATCTTATCGCTAAAGGTTTGTGCGTAAAAACATGTCTGACTCGAATTACGATCCAGTTGGAGAATAGACCAGCTGCAGAGATACAGTAGATACATAAATAAATCAATAATACTCCCATTGGGGTAGGTTTGTCTGTGGTGACATACAGATTTAAAAAGTTGTATGTGAATGTGGTCAGTTAGCAAACTACTCAAGCATGAAGTCATGTTGGTGATACATCTCTGACCTTATCTATTAGCTAATAGATGGCATATGCATATCAGTCAGAATGCATAATGTAAAGACTGCAGAACTTAAAATGCATAGCCACTCCAAGAAAACGGAGAAAGGAAAGAACTGAAATGAACGAACACGTGTCGACTGAGGGAAAGAACAAATTAAAGAAAGACTCAAAGTCTTGTATTCCCCTTTAAAGGACGAGGTGATCAAAAAAGTCCCACCTGCTAACCCCCCCCTTTCAGACATGGATCCAACCCTTACCTATTGCGGTGTAGAGGACCTGGTCACAACAACGCTGCCCAGATAGCTGAGATCAATCAAAAACAAAGCAGGTAAGACTCCAGGAGCCATCAAGAACCACCATAGTGCCCCTAATTCATAATGATGGAAACATTGCAGTACATGAGAAGCAGACAGGCCCTGTGACACACTTTGCCCAACAACCTTTCCTTGGTAGTCAGACCTGGGGGAGTCCTGGGGGACAATTAAAGGAGTTGGGGAAAGGAGGGTTATAGAAGGGGACGGGGAAGTGGGGTAGGAAAAATTGAATTGGTCATGCAGTCAGGTTACTAAGGCCGAGGATGAGCCGCAGGGCCTGCCAGGATGAACTCTTCTTAAAGCAACCCTCTGCATGATAAAGGCATCTTCAAAGGCTCGGAGCTTGACATAACAATGGGTGTTTGCTTTGTCTGGGGAATCAACTGGATGAAAATTATGGGATTCCTCCTGTTAGGTGAAAGCAGGGTAACGCATGACACAGATGGAAAAACATAGACCCTGTGGTGATGTCTGCAGATTCCCAGGCTTTTAGGGGCTTGTGCCAAACAAATTACACACTTTAGTGGTTTTCATCCAGATTGACTGCAGCCCCAAAAGGCCTGAAATTTGATCTGTGAAGCTAATGACTGTTCTTGTCAAATCAGAAATTGGAAATAGTTTTATACTAAAATTTATACTTTGTGGTTACTTTTACTTTTTTCAAATGGATAATTTGGGGAAAAATGCTTCACAGATACAGTGGGTGAAAACCTCTAACTTGATGTAGGACATGAAAAGCAGCATTGACCGAATTGAAACTAAACTGAAAACTTCCATAGCTTCGGCTGCCGAATGAATCATCAGAACAAAATGGTTTTCCTTTAAACACACGGTTTCCATTTTCATAAAAAAGTAAAAATTAATTTAAAAAAAGAAACATTAACTAAACTATCAAACTAATTTGCCAAAGAGATGAATAAAAAAAACTGATGGATATTAGACAGCACTCCAGTAACCAAAATGTCAGAGCAAATTCACACATCAAAGCATTATGGGCTGGGGCAGATGACTCATATGATATCCCTCTCTGCATGCCTAATGGACCTACCCTGAAGCTGACAACTGGGGTGGAGAGGGCTCAGATGGAAGGATCTCCTCCTCAGTCCTCCTCTGAGATGGCATCTGCCCAAATATGTTGCTGCTTTCCATGGGGGGTGACGGGGACTGGGAGGCTGGGTAGCTGGTTGCAGAGGTGGCAAAGGCCATGTGGGGATGGTAGCTGGGGCTTGCTCTCCTGCTACCGTGGCCTAGAGCAGGTGAGGAGGAAGGGGAAGATCTCCTTGAGAAGCTGGCTGCGGAAGGAGGGAGGAGGGTAATCTCAGACATCTCGGGGGGTATGTGAGGTTGGACAATGCTGGGACGTGGCCTGGGACGGACTACAATCTCTGGGGAACCCTCGTGAGAGCTAAGGGGGCTTTGGGTGAGGGGTGAGAGTCGAGAAGGCTGAAGAACGACCTGATGCATACCAGGATCCATCCTACGAGCCTGTCTTGGACTGAAACGAGGGGTGGTTTCAAACCATCGTGTGTCCAGGCTACTGAATGTGCTAGGGACAATATGGGCCATGGGATCGGTGTAAGGCAAAACCGGCACACCTATACCGTGGCCTGTGTGTCTTAGCTGCCCTAATTGTGCCTCTTGCATAGCTAAATGCTTAGCTGGGGAGCCATGAGGCTTGACCTTGCTGGGAGACTTGCTTGCGTGGCTCTTTGGGGCCTCCAGTGGCAGGACAGCTGGGTAAGTGGGCATCGGGAGGGGGGAAGGCTGGAAAGCACTCAGGGGAAGAACATGGGGTGGAGGAGGGTAGGGAGAGTCGTGGCGTAGATGTAAAGGGTGATGTGGTGGAAAAATAAACTGGGGCCCCTCCAGGCTTGCAAAGGTGAAATCCAGTCCCTGCCAAATCTCCGGTGAGCGAGAGGAAGAGGTGAGAGTCAGAGGAAGAGGGAAACCAGAGACAGCATATTGTGGGAAATCACTGTCCCCCATTTCTTCAGGAATCATGGGGTGACCAAAAGGACCTTCAGCGAGATATGGAGGGGAGGACATGACAGAGCTGAGGGGGCTGGTATCAGGCATGTAAAAAGGAGGTGGGGGATCATGATCCCCAGGGGGGCCTAGGTAGCCATAGAAAGCCCTGTGGTGGAGAGAGCCTCGGATCTGCCCTGAGGCCTGGAGCCGACTGCTCTCCATGATGGTCATACCTTCGAAGGGCCTGTGGAAACGAGGGCTGTAGGCCGGAGGCTGCAGGTAGGATTCCTGACTGGAGATGGGGGAAATCTGGTGGGGCCGGAGAGGGGCCATGACTGGAGGCAGAGGCCTGGGGTCATCATTCTCTTCATCTGACTGCCGAAATTCGGGGTAAAGGTCTGATTCTTCCACAAAGGGGAAGCCCTCAATTCGTCGGGGCTTCACAGACATTTCTATGTCGCTGGGATCAATCACAAACCGTCCGTCTGGGCCTCTGCTGATGAGTTCGATGGGCGTTGTTGCTTCAGCTTCATGCTTGGTAGTGCCATATTTCTTGCTTGTTATTGCTCTTTTGGTCTTCTTGTATAAAGATAATTCCTCCTTCTTCCCAGGACTTGGGGGTGGTTTCTTCCCACGCTGGTCATGACTATCTTCAGACGATTCTGATGGGGATGCCTTTGAACGGACGCTCTCTGGGCTCTCCTTTCCTGAAGATGACCTAGGACACACAGCATGCAAAAGGTGAATATTCAAAAATGTAAAAAAAACAAATAAGTGATCTGTAAAACAAAGCAACATTGATGATCAAGTCCTGCTACTATTGAAAAAAAATGATAGCACCGCATCCAAACTTGTGAGTGATAAAAGCACAGGTGCAGGTCTACAGGTGAGGTCTACTTTATAACACCTGTAGTGAACAAGGGTATCCTGCAAAATAGCTTTATATCCAACCAGAACAACGTGAATAAAGGTATGAATGCATTCATCTTTGTTGTCACCTCCTTTTGGCCTTGTGGATATATCTTGAGGACACCGAACATGTTTTGACAGAAGCAAACAACTATGAGACAGAAATGCAGCCTATGCTCAATGACACTATAACATTCATGATCACTCATAGTCTTCAAGTGTTATTAATTAAGCGCTGAACATTCAACCACTCAGCTGATCTGCTGCAGGTGCAGGTGTGGTTTGGTCAGAGTTGATTGACACACTAACTTGGGACTCAAAGGTTATTGATTCCTGATACGCTGAAGTACATAACATCACATTTTCCTGACTTAAGCCTTGTCCAGCAGTGAGAGGAGCACAAAAACCAAAAACTTTTCCAAATAAGAAAATACTTTGCTCATGTAGAACATCCTAAAACTGAAGTTGAGAGCAACTCTATTTGTTTTTTAACACAGTCTATAAAATAGACATATCTCTCTGTGGTTGGCACATATTTCATATCTTTCATCTAATATCTAACAATGCCTACCATGCTGTGCTAGAAAAAGCACAGCCAGACACTCTGCTACATATAAAGACAGCCTCTCTGCTGGATAAATGTTAATGTTAATCAGCCAAACCATTTCAGTGTAAAAAGTAACTGTCATGTCAAAAGAGGACTGAACTAGGTTTTGTACTAGATTTGAGCAACACTGTGGTAAAAGGGTTAAGGGAGTTGAAATTGATTGCAATATCACCCTGTGTTTTTAGCAGACAGGTGGAGAAGACGTTCAGGCTCTGGCCAATGTTGTGGTACTGATCATTAAAAAACCTGCTGAACTGGCTCCATTGAAGCGCCTGGCTTTTCCCTGCAGGCAGCTTTTGGTTTGACAGTTCTGGAAGTATGATCATACTATCAAAGGTTCGCTGAGTTAAAGAGTTACAGAACTTGTATGCACAATATGATAATTACAAAACAGACTTTAATATACACAATGTGAAGCTTAGCTCCTATTTTCATTTGACTTTGTTGATATTAATGACAATAACAAGTATTTTAATAACAGGGATGAAATAAAACCACACTTTGTTTTGAAGCCACAATCACTTTATTTAGTGGTAAAATGAAACAAATAGCCAGTCCTCAGTGTGATCACTAAAGCTTGTGCTTATAATGACTCTATGATAGATATTCAAGGATGCAGCAGCTTTTCAGATCTCTTTCCTGCTTTATGAATCAACAATGACTCTTCATACAACATAACTCAGTTCATCCAATCATTTATTTTTTTATGGATTTGACCATTATTCCTACTGGTTACAATAAGATCTATTTACATGGCAGAATTAACTGGAGCTGAAGTGAACTTTCTCTGTTTTAATTATTGAAAAAAATATGTTGTTAAGCTATGTCTGATCAGATCACAAACTAGAACCATGAGGAATAGTGGCCAAAATGATAGAATGCAATTTTTTCCCTGTTTAAAGGGTTTTCTTAGGAGTTTTTCCTCAGTTGATGTGAGGGTCTAAGGGCAGAGGATGTTGTCATGATGCTGTATAAAGTCCTTTCAGACAAACTGCTTGTAAAAACGGGCTATACAAATAAAATTGCCTTGCCTTGCCATCATTTGCTTGGCACACACTTAAAAAACTGCTGATATTCTTCAAACTGGCTCGAGCATTTCAAAAGATAAATTCAGGCATCACACTTATTACTGCTTCATTAAGTGGCCTCTGACTGAAGATTCTGCAATCACTACTAGCACTGTAGAGATATCATTATATGCAATGTTTAAGCAAACAAGTTTACACTTTATGCCAAAAGCAGCGTAGGCACTGAATGTTGCCGTTGTTACAAACTGCAGGATAAAAATCAGAACACAAGGTAGATCAACAGACTGAAGCACAGGTGTGGCTGTGACAGCATCTGGGATGGGAGAGGAGCAGTGGTGAAGTCAGGAGTGTCAAAAACAAAATGTGGATTAGTGATTTCAAAGGTGTTAGTGGTAACAGTCACATACAGCTCAGCAACAGTCACAATTTATGAGCAGTGTGCTGTGCAGAAAACAGGGATTATGTTATGAAGCTGGTCTTATTCACTTAATTGTTGACAGTTTGGACAGAGTTTGATTAACAGCTGCTAACTGCATTGTCTGTCTTCTAATTTAACACTGTCAGAAGGTGTGTGTGTTTTTCCTTTTAACAAACGCACTGGTACTATCATTGAACATGCATCTCAATTAGAGCAAACAAAGGTCTCAAGATTAAGAGTGAATGTTTTACTTGCAATTACTGATGAATGGTTGACCATACTTAAACTTGGACTTCTTGATATCCAGTGAATGAATCACCGTAACCGTACAGTGAGTTATCACTACTGCATTAACCAATGGGATCTCTTTAAAGGAATAGTTCAGCTCTTGGAGAAACACACTTATTCTCTTTCATGTTAAGGGTTGGATTGGAGGAGTGATACCAGTCTTTCTTTGTGTCTGTATACTAAACATGAAGTTGGGGCTGGTCTGGCTCATTCAAAAGAATAAACGCTCCATTTTTCATTTTAATTCATTCCTTTTGATCATCACACAAAGGAAAGAAGTTTTACGGCTAGTTATCTGCCAAAATGATCCAACTTCTATGGACACTCCGAATTGGTTTGACACTGCTGGGAACTGATGTCAATATACATGCACAGAAACACATTTTGGTGTGTAAAGTGCTCAATCTTAAAATTAAAACAAAACTGCATGCTGTGATGCGTGTTATGATTTTCTTTTGTTTGGATGTTTCTGACCTGGTATCAGAAAAAAAGTATCAATATCAGTAGCAATATCCAACTTTAAGTGATACTGTGCCCCAGCCAGAACGTTTCCTGGCCAGAAGCAGTGACGTCCTTGAATTATTGTCAGTCTATTTTTACAGATGTAATGCTAAGCTAGGCTAACAGTCCTCACTTCACATTTAGAATACAGAGATGAGAGTGGCATCACTTCTGATTCTCCTCATGCTGTTTTGAACAGTTGAGCAAATTCATTTTAATCTGATTCCATGTGTATTTTAATCTACAGGGGAAGATGGATTATCTATCAAAAAGTTGATGATCCTTCGTGTACAAAAGAACATGACCAGTACTGTTGTTGTCTGGGGGAGGGGGGGTGACATTTGACCTGGAGCATGCAGCCAGGTCAGGAGTCTGAGGGGCAGGGCCAAACCCAATTACAAAGAGGGGGGAGCAATACAGTGTGCAGGGACAGGGGGACAATGGCTGGCACACTCACTGAGGACTGGAGGGTTGGGGGCTGTACCTGCTTGTGTCCAGCCCCTCCCAGTAGGGCCCAATGCTGGGAATGAAGCTAAGTGGACTCCTGCAGAAGTGGGGAGATCAGACAGTGACAAGTGGGGATGGAGTTAATCATGAGGCCTGTCAATAAGAAGTGTGCTTCATTAAAAAAAAGCAAGAGAGGAGAGAATAGTCTGAAATTATCAGTGGATTGTAACTGGGCTGAAAGAGACAGAAATGAGTTGAAACTGCAGAGAGAAAGAATTGTCAGAGGAGAGAAGGTAACGGTAAAAGAGAGGAAAGAACTTGAAGTAAAGATGTGACCACTACACTTTGAGACCGCTCTGTATGATGAAAATGAGCTCCTTCCATTTAAGAGGAGAAAGTGGAGGGGGGTGAGGAGGGAGACATCAGGAAAGTGTGCGTTTTTGTGAAAGCAGGTCTTCTTCAGTGGCACAGACCTGCAGCATCTCTGCAGCCTTGAAATATTAACCTACAAATGTAACAATTCATACTTGAGCATCCACACATGCACAGCAAACCTGCAACTGGATTGTCAGTGTTCAGTTAAAACCACTGTGAGTAGAAATATAGCATATAGTTGCCAACTGGTTACCACTGAGTTAGTCATTTTTAACTATACCTCTCATACATACTTTTTTATACTCATTTTTGAAACTGTTGCACTTTAAAACTGGTCACTGAACTGGTTATTCATGCAAATGTTACTTGAAAAACATACATTCAACACCAAATGACATCAAAAATATTCAGTTTTCTTCTCTTGTTCTGTGTTGTAGACTTAATTTTCTCACTGATTTATGCTCAGTAACCCAGAACGACAAGGGAAGACATTTTTTTTAAAACT
>OMNW01035909.1:33097-48057 GCA_900303245.1 Selene dorsalis
AATCACTCAGTGATAAATGTCCACAGACCTTTAATACAGTATTATATTTTGTGGGATCATCTTTGACAGCCATCACAGCTTCAGTTGTTCTTAGGTAGACTCTACAAGCTTTTCACACCTGGATTTGAGCAGGTGTCTACACATACAGTTATATGTTCAAGTCTCTCTCTTTGTTGGATATACCACACACTGACCGTCACACCAGGTCACGAACTGGACAAGCAACTGACTCTAAAGAGTGCACAGCTTTGTCACTGAGGTGTACAGACAGGTCCCTGGACTTCCTGGTGTTGTTTTTGTGTTGACATGTACCGTGTCCACTGCAGTTTACCACAGGTGGTCTCAAATCAAGTTCTAGATATGTCCCAAAGATAATTACAGGTCTTATTTAGTACAGGTAGATGCTGATGTTAATGATAAAGCAGGTCTACACTGTACATAAATACTGTGAGAGTATCAAATCATCAAAACGGCATCTATAAAGAAATGCACACAGCCTGTATTCAGAAACTGAGCATTAAAACCAGCTGTCAGGACTTCTGTAACTTTGTGATGTCACAACAAAGCAGTCACCACTCTGTCCCGAGCACTGCCCACCTGGATTATGATCCAACCTTCCAGGTACATTCACCTAGTACCTGAAATTCGCTACATTTGTATTTGATCATTCAGAAAACAGTCAGCCAATCAGGAGAGAGGCTAAGAGCCCTTCTTCTGATTTGCTCACTGACCTGTTGTTACTGGAGCTCCAGAGAGAAGTAGGAGATGTAAAACTACACAAAGACGGCTTCTGATTCCTAAAACACAACTATATCTTCTAATAGATCATGAGGTGCCCATACCTGCTTCCAAACAGCCATATTTCATAATGTATGTGCAGGGTTTTTTAAATTTGATTATTGTGCATTCATATTTGGGTTTGACATAAGGATATGTCTTTTGCTATAGAATCATACTGTATCATACTTTACTGCAGACTACAAACTGTCTTCTATTGTTAACTTGAAAGTTTTAGCTGTTAGTGTTTATGTTCGTCCTTTCATGTGTACAGTTGGTGTGACCTGCCAATATAAATCCTCCCTTGTGTTCTTTGTCTGTTAGATCAGGTGGTTTGTTAGTTTGCTATCACAGCCTGAGTTTATCTCTGTTGATAACAGTCTATGGCTTCTTCAGGGCACGGAACATTTGCTTATCTTATTAAATTCATTTGTTTTCATAAACACCCTCATACTTTCAAATTATACTGTGACTCCTTGTGCCTTCCAGCTCAGTCCCTCACAGTCAAACAGAGAAGTGCAAAATATATTTACAGACTTTTTTACAGCCGAGAACAAACACAGGGATCGACAATCTGAAGATTTTTGTAAATCAGATATTTCAGTTTTTATTTTTATAAGGTTTGCAGAAATTTCTAAAATCATATTTTCTCTCCGTCATAATGGCACACTGAGCATAGAGTGATGTAGTGCTGATATATTAACAACTAAATCTACTACATACAGTAGTAGCATGAAGCAGTCTAGAACTTCCAGTAGTTTAACAAACTGATGACTCAAATGCAGACCAATGCAGAAAATGTAATCAATGTTATTTATCCAGAACATCATTTAAGAGGACACTTACTCTGAGCAAACCTTTCTCAATGCAGATATTCTGATGTCAGATGTACACTTTGTGTTCAGATATACAAAGTTTGATTTGAGCCACAATTAGCTCCATATCTGCTCTTCCTGCTCTGATGTGTAAAAACTGCTGCTGTGAAATAAAGCTTTGGAGGGCATGAGGTGAAATGACTCTAAAGTGACTCAAATATTATTTTTATTCTCCTTCTTAGTAGGACAGTATAAATGGAAATTGAGACACGAGGCCACAGGGCAAGAGCAAGACAAGAGCAATATGTTTTAGTTATGCTTAGTTCAAAGAAGACTATCTGTCACACTGATTTTCTGAATATAACATCAAAAGGAAACCCTTCCCTGACTTTCCCTAGAAGGCCTTGATTAGTCATCTCTTATCAAAGGGATCAGCCCTGTCTGATGCCCCAACCACAAGTCCAGTCACATTCAACAAGATTCTGTTTTACAACATCCAACTTCATGAATTAGCCTCTGATACACTTCTCTAACTCTGAGTGTGCAGAGTGTGTGTGTGTGGAGGTGTGTGTGTGTACAGCTTCTTGAAATAACCTTCCTTCAACAAATGTGATCCAGTTTTTGTTTGTATGAAAGAATGACAATGTTAATGATCAGTACATGTTGCACATTTGTTGCTATTGTTTTTTCTATTTATTTTTCTTTGCTGAATGCAGCTCAAACTGAATGACAGGTAAGTAGTTATGGTTATTAATCATTTATGATAGTTGGATTGTTGTGTACTTTGATTGTGGTTATTGTGTGATGAACTTAATTATGAGTTATGTGCATCGGGGGTTACTTACGGAGTTTCCATGCTTTTTCTGCAGTGGGTTATGGAAAGAGGGGGGTCTGGAGGATGAAGACAGAAAAAGACAATTAAAGCACATATTAAATTATTAGAATGAGTTATATTTTTCAGTATGTAAACATAATAATCCCAGCAAACATGTCCATAATCCATTTCATGATAGTGTGTGCTACATGCTCTTTTCCAGTGTGAGTGTAACCACTGAGGCTAAATACAGTGTAAACACAGGGAGGCTGATGACCTGGTTTCTAATACAGTGGTGGATTTTATTTTGCAGCAGACCTTTAAGTCCCTGCACTACATTATTGTCTCTTGGTATTTAAGGTTCATACGTTTCCTTAAAACACAACAGTGACGCTGCTCCTGCCAAAACTCAGACAGGATCTGAGACCCAGTGACAGAATAACAGGGAAAGTAAATGTCAAACAGCTGAATGAATTTTTCCAATTTGGACGAGCAGTCAGTTCTGAAACGGCTCAACACTTAAGATACATCAATTGTATCTGGATCACAGTTGAAAATTTTATGCGAAATCAAGCGAAAATGCAATGATATGAAATAAACTAGTCGCCTTATTTCTGTTTTATTCTAAAATATTCTGAGTGACAGTGGAGGCAGGACTTTCCCATCACCTCTTTTCCTCTTGAGCTTCCTCCGGCGCTGTTTGTTGACAAAGCAGGCAGCCATCGTGCTGAACAGGACAGCTGCTGCCAGGAAACAGATGGTGGCCACAATACCTGCCACCACAGGCCGAGCCAGTCCGCGTTCCTCCACCATTTCTGGAGGAGGGAAGAAATCTGTGAGGGGAGGGTGAAAACAGTCAAACATGTATGGGTAGGGGAGGTGGGGGTGGGACATGACAGACACAGCGCGTAGGCACGGAGGAAAATTAATGTAGCAGGAAGGAACATTAGTTAAATATGGCAAACAGTAAAGAAACAAATGTAAAACTCCAGTTTGCTCACTAGACTAGACTTCCTCCAGATTAATGCCAATGTCAACACTCATTTTCTGGATCTGTAATAGGAGGTGATATTTACCAAGAGATTACTGTGCAGAACTGTGTCGACTGACAAAGAGTCCTCTCTCCCCTGCAAGAAAACACTATGCTCTGATTTGGCAGGATTCATGAAGGCACCTTTGCCATTTCCTCACTCAAGAAGCCTGGTGTTCCTGCAGACTCAAATATACCAGCGCTGACCTTTATTACCGCATGTGTCTTTGAAATGGGCGTTTCTTCAGGGTATATGTCATGATGACTTAGCACAATGTGATTTTTTTCCACGTGAAGAAAGCAATAAATAGAAGCAAATATTGTTTTTACTCTGCAATATAGCTGAAAGGATGCATGTTACCTCTGCCTGCATTGTATAAGGGTCATACATGCTGGACTGAGATCTAAGGGGAGCTCAGAGAACATTTTCTTTCTTCTTCAGCAGAGAAATGTGAAAACATGCATCATCCTGCACAGTGAAGGTAAAACACTACAATATAGTGTAGCAAATGACAGTTGTTACCTCAGGCCCATTGCCCTGTCTGACACTACAGCAGATACAGAGGGGATCATACATATGTCCCATGGTGGTAGCAACACCGTCTAATTACAGTAACCTGAGCCATAATTCAAAACACTTATCAGGACTCACTCTATATAAACACATATTGTTATATGATTATATACTGTATGGTTGTCAGTTATAAAGATGGCAGCATGCAACAAAATCTAAACGTTCACTTGTATCAAACACAGAGACAACATGACAGGCCACACATTAAAAAGCGCTGCCGTAATGTAATTTTTTGTCAGCCATAACAATTCTAATAATTCATGTAACCTGATATATGCTGATACTTGGTGCTTTAGGAAATACATGTGTTTGTTCTGCAGGACTTTTTTATGGACATTCACAGAGGCCTGCTGTGATTCCCACAGATGACATATGTGACGTGCTGCACAGCAGTCAAAAGACAAGATGTGTAACTCTATCAGTCTCTCCTTGTTAACTTGGGCATGACTTAAATTAGAATTCCAACCTTTCCTGTAAAAAAGCAATCAGCAGTTCCCAATCTCAGAGCTGTCGCCCACTGCTGGCCCATGCAGGTATTGCAAGACGGCAAATAATTTTGGTGATGGCTGGTTTGAAGGCTCAGTTTCTGAATACAGGCTGTATGCATTTCTCTGTGGACTGAGAGCTTTGACACTATCATAGTGTTAATATAGAACCTAAAGCTGGTTTACAGTGTTTCTCATTTGCCTTGGCTCAATTCTCAAAATACAGAGCTCCAGTCTCTGTTTGTCTTGGTTTGTCATTCAGAACAGATCAATATTTCCCATTTATTTATATGATCCCATCCACACAAAAATCACTTGCATATTGCTCACTGATCTGAAATTGGCAAACTCTTGACAGCTTACGCACACTCTGTTATGGTTTGAGCATCGCATACAAAATAGTATATTCATTTATCAAACTCTACCATACCTATGACACGGGGTGTTTGTGATGTCTTCTACAGTACATTGTCTAAAGATTAGTATTGTTTTTGAACATGGAACATGACCAAATGACATGACCAAACATGACTAAACCTTTTTTTTCTCATTGTTATGGGCTGTTTTTTGTTTTTGATTTTGCTTTTTACACAAGCATGCACTTTTGTGTTATTAATAATCAAAATGTAATTTGTGACTATCACGGTGAAAAGGCATCCTTACATTTTGACAAGTTTGGCTCCAACGGTATCAAAACACCATTTCATTTTGGAGGCATCGGCCAATTATCCGCAGGCTGAACTACATCATGTACTTGTTGGAAGAAATCTAAGTGGAAGAATGGAAACAGAGTCGAGAGATATGTGTTGGATTGAGGCAATTCCTCCTTCGTCATAAAAAAATGACCTCCCTTGCTTTCAGTTTGGTACTGATGATTCGATCATCATAGTTAAAACTAGAAGAGCTCTAACAACTTATAACATTTTGCCTTTTGGTCTCTCTGATCCTCAGTTCAACATGACTGTGAGCTTCAGCTTGTTACAGCCTGAGATGCATCACAGCCAGACAGTCATGTATGAACACCATCATCATAATAATCAGGTTGTAACTTGAGTGATGTTCTGCCTCTGTTTGTTGAACTCCTACTACAGAGCGACCAATCACATCCATCGCACTTGTCAACACTGGAGCTGTTTCACTGTTCCACATGACTCATTCAGTTAGGACTGGGGGGCACAATGTGTCAAAATTTGTTATGAACTAGTCCGAGTGTTTCCTTGTGCTGCAGGAGAGCATGATACAGCAAAATGCAAAGTACTGTAATGATGTGAAATAACCGATCAGCCAAATAAACACCTCTACCTGTCAGAGGACGGCGTGTTTCAATGTCATGTTTTTTAGCATGATGTTCACACACAACATGCACTGAGATAACAGTCAAACCATCACCAGTCAACAGAGAAATGATCAGCAGCCTTTCATCATCACACTCTTTTCATCTTCACCAGAGGGGGGCAGCAGAGTACTTCCAGGGCTCTGAGGGTCCCTGAGCAAATCTTCTCTATAAATGTTACCAATAGCTGCTCTTATGAAATGATGTGTACTCAATGACCTTTGCAGTGGGGGGGGGCTCTTTTTGAGGGGGTTAATTTCAGACATCTCAGTGTTTCATTTCCACCAAAGAAGACAAGCTTTAATGAGCACAGAGCTGCACGACGCAATCTGTGAGAGACAGGCAGGAGGATGATGTCATACTTTTCAGGATGCTACAAAGGAGCGTGCATGTAAAGCAAGCTTAAATTTAATAGTGCTGAGTGGGTGAAATGTAAAGTTGGAGCTGCTGCGTGTGCAATACATCTAGAGCCCCTCCTCAGCTCCGAAATGTTCAGATAGCCTGAGGTTACAGAGGCTGGTTGCAGCCAGAGGTTGTCAGGATCAATCCCAGCACTGATGTGAAAAGCTCCTCTGAATTCATGGCAACAAACACATCTGTCCTTTATTTCTTTCAGCCTTGTGCGTTTGATGATGTAACGGCTTACCTGTGCTGGACACGCCTACTACATTGCTGGGCTCGCTGATCATGTCGTCCATGACGGCCATGACACGAAACTCGTACCACGCCTCCTGTAGGAAGAGAAGAACAGACGTACGACCATCAGAGGGAGAAGCGTCAGGATCTAACTAGTAATAAGGCAGATGAGCCTCAGGGCTTTGGGGAAAAAAAAATTGTCTGAGTCTAACAGTCACCACAGCAATGATGGAGTCACTTGTTACAGATAAACTCGATCTGGTGTGATTCTGTTCTCTGATTCAAGGGAACACCAATGTTTTCAAACACTTTACACACATACACAAAATTATAATATGCCATAGTAATGTCATCGGGGTTATCTTAAACTGAGAAAGCCTGAGTTTGAAAGGCTTGAAAATTCACCATTTACCATACTGGTCTTATAGAAGATGGTAACAATTTACTATATGAAATGTAGAATACAGCACACGGCAATACTGTAACATCTGCTACTTCCACTTAGACTGAGTTTAATTATTTTTTTCATAAAAGTTTTTAGGTGTAGTGGAGGTATAGAGAGAATCCTTTATAATGAATATTCCATCAATACTATACATCAGAGTGTGTCTGAACCAGTTGCATAGAGCCGTACTGTATGCGTCTCCAGAGGGAGCTGTGTGAAGTCTGATGACAGTGATGTCACTTGAATCAGAGTCAGCTGAGTCTAAAGAAAAGAATCTGCAGATGTGGAGAAGTGAACTCAACAGAACTATCTCTGCTACTAAAATAGCACACCTGAACCTGTGAACTGTCAGCGATGGTGAATGTGATGCACATGGCACAAGGAAGAGGAACGTATACAGTAAAAAAAAAAAAGACGACATGAGTTTGATCCTTTTTTTGAAACTGTGCAACATGAGTCTGCCCATGTAACAGAAGTGCAATGAGAAATCAGGAATAAGGGACATTCACTGATATTCAAGCAGCACAATGATGATGAACTTCAATAACGGTAGTAAACGAGCTTCATGTGGCTTTTCCACTTATGTGAAAATCATCAAGAGGTTGAACGATAATGAGAACAACATGTAAAAGAGGGGAAAAAAAGAAAGAGTGCTTCAAGACCATGACAAGAATCTCAATAGAAAATGAATGAGTTGATTATGTGAATATCATGATGAAAGATTAATGTGGCTGAGATGGATAAATCACCTATGACTAAGTCGTTATGAAAAGACACATTAAGCCTTTTAGAATCTCTCTTTCATTGATGTAGTGCTGGTCGCTGCAGCAGCTCCACTCGGTCGGCAGCTTGCTCAAGGGCACTTCAGCCGGGCGCAGCACCTACACCGTGTATAATCCATATACAGTGACGGCTGAACAGAGGATCCCTCGGCTGATGTGGTGAGAGATTTGCAGCAAAAGTTACACAAGCTAGGTAGTGCTAGGTACAGTGTATATGTGCGAGTGTGTGTGGAGTGCTGTAGAGTGTGTGTGTGTGGGTGTCTGCTGTGCAATGGAGAGAGAGATAAAAGCATCGGCATGGAGCTGAAAGTGGTTAGATTAAAGAAAGAAGCTTTAACGTGTCATGGGAGGAGAATTAGCCGTCAGGAGCGAGATGTGAAACGCTGAAACAGAAGCACAGTGTCAGAGCTCATGAATCAGTCATATGGACGACATGTTGATTTTCCTTGCTCCTGGCTTTGAGAAAATGACTGTCCTCTGAAAGGCAGATTGTGTTCATAATTAGTATTGCAGCAGTGTGTGTGTGTGTGTGTGTTGGACTTCATGTTTCAGCTGTGGCTTCAGTACATGCAGGTGTTCTACATGCCACACATGAAATAAACAAGACGAGAGTTGCTAAGCAGTAACATCCACCGAGATGGTCAGAAAGTGAGCCTAGTCGGCGTGCACTGTTACTATGACAACCAAGGTGGAAAAGGCAGCACAATATTATACACATATCTGATCTGGGTCCCAACATTTTGGGAACAAATCAACTTTGACTGCAGTGTGAACATTGCCTGACCACTGTATTACACATAGACATGCAGGTAAACTCCACTGGTGAGTCTATTGCCCACACATGTGAATGAAAGACTGAATGGTTTTTGACAAATGATTTATGAAGACTTGATGGAAAACTGCGACTTTATTATAAAGGTTGTGTTTGTGAGGTTTTGAGCTGGTGATGCAGCATCAGCATCTGTAAGATCCTGGAAAAAAATCAAACTTGATCTTTTTGATCTCTTTTTTCTGGTGTTATGGGAAATTTCTGATATTTTTTAACCCTCATACTCATGTTCAGTCTGACAATAACTCCCCGCTTAAATGCTGAAATGTTGTATGTTTCAGCAAAATAAGGTTCAGCAGATACATCAGTATGAGAATCATGTACTTTCATTTTACATAGGTCATTTTAAACACTTGTCCTCGAGTCCAAATGAAAGTTAGGATCCCAAATTAGTTGTTGAACTCCACTTTGCCACTTTGTCACTGACACATGTGTATGTGGTGAGGAGGAAAAGGAAACTGTCCTCTAAGAGGGCTCTCAAAAATCTTAGTGTCTTATCTGATTGCTTTGAGGACGAGGAGTTGAGATGAAGGATGGAGGCAGACATGTAGCAGAAGCACCATCCCTCAACACGACACACCTCAGTGAACCGAACATCCCCCTGCATAGAGGGGACGTGTTGACAGACCTGGGGCATCTTAATGAAAGCGATTTCATCTGTGTTATGGCATCTGTATAGGGTGTTATTATGATGTCATCATATATATTTTAAAAGCATAAGTAACACTTGGTTGTTACAGATGAATTGGCTGAGTGGGAGTTGGTTAACCAAACAGTAAGCCTGATTAACCAGCAAGTAACCCGGGAAATATATCACTTCACATTTAGTTTTTACAGCTAATTCGGGGCTCTACTTCCTGTTTCAAGTCGAGAGAAGAGCATTTGAGAAGATTTATGTCAAATGTGTGTTTAAGCGGAAAGCCTGAGGAGGCTTTTGGTCCGCGCTGATTGAGTTGTGTTTATATCATAGAGATTTCGGCCTACATCCTGAGAGGTGTGTAACATCTTTTCTGCAAACCAAGAGCTGTGTTTAACCCACCACTATCCCAGATATCTGTGTGGCCTGAGCCTGCTTTGCCTGCAGCTGGCAGATATAGGTCTTGTGTATTACTGTGTGTAAAACCCACAGTACCTGTCCTGTCTGTTACCTGGATGAGGTCTCGAGCCAGCAGCTCCGTCTCCCCAGCAGGAATGCCGTCATCCAGGACTTCCCATCGTTCCCCCAGGCGAAACTCCATGACATAATGCTGGATAGGTGCTGTGTGATTGGCAGGCGGGATCCAGGTGAGCAGGACTCCCTGCTGCGTGCGATTGGCTGTGAGGCACCGTGGTGGGGTAAGCAGCACCAATGGTTCAGGGGTACTTATAGGAAATACTGGAAGAGCACATCAGGGTCAGAGGTGGACAAAGTACACACATGTCAGAGCACAGATCCTCGTGGTCAAACAGTATTCCAGTACATTTATATCAACATATTCCACAGTACTAATGCACTTGTAGGACATGCAGATTTAAGAAAAAAAAAAAAAAAAAAAAACTGATAGAAATACTAATGAAACAAGTTGTTGTTGTGAGTTTTATTATTTTTAGAAAGTGAGGACTTTAAAAATCAAAGGAGTCTTTCTATATTTCCAAAAATTTGAAAATAAGCCTCAGATAATGACATGGTCCATGGTGGAGAATCTTTCTGGTCTATTTCCTGTGAAGTCTGGTCTATCACATTTTCAAAGTAAAAAAATAGAAGTTAATTCCACAGACTAAAAGCTGCTAAGTGTTTAAAATTGTAGGGAAGTTAAAGCCAGAAGCTTTCAAATAAATAATTCCCAAGTACAGATACTTTAAAAATGTACTTAAGTGCATTTGTCAAATGAATGTTACTGTCCAGCCCCGATCAGGGAGGAGATGAAGTGTGTTACAGACTTTGTGAGGGACAGCAGCAGCATGGTTGGAATGAATCATTTCTCACTTTGACACTGACATGTACAAGCATCTTGAACTGTGACTAGATGTGATTAAGGTTTTATTCCAAATGCATCTCTAGCATGCATAAAATTCACACTTCATCTCGGAGCCCTTGAATCTTTTAAGACCATTTCATAAACATTTCATCTCTCTAGCTCCCATTTCAGTCATGTCTATCCTTAAAGTCCACTCCTGGCAGTGCCCAACTTTATATTCTAAAGTTTGTTTTCACTTTTATATGAGTTGCTGTATGATGACTGAACACATATGAGCAACATTTCTTTTTTCAAAATAAAATTAAGCCCTAAAATATATGTCAGGATATTTGAAATACATGGTGGGAGAGAGTCAAAAGAGCCGTTGAAGGAGGAAAAGATAAGAGGCAGCCCCTGAGCCGAGCGCTTTGTCCTCTTTGTTTCTGCTCCTTGGCTGACACAGAAGGTCATGCAGCATGGTTAGTTATCCTAATTTTCAGTGTGTCATTTATCTTTAACTAATAATCTGTGACAGCTTCATTTACACTTAAAATAAATATATCTATTTCTCTGCTGTGTGGAAAAGATATAATGTACAATGATTCAACCAAAACCCAGTTAAGGCTTTTACAAGATAGCTCTTAGATTGCATTCCTGATAATCAACTATAAAGCTTGCTGGCTGAATCTGTGACGCTATGAGACTGGGCTCAGAAATTAATGGTTGCGTCTGTAGAAGTTGGAGCAAGTGAACTAGTGAACTGATGACTATTGACTCAAAGTAATGATGCCTCAGCTGGTTTTCTCAATCGAGAGAAGAGTTTCTTTGCACATAAATAATCTATTTCAGCCCTGGTGGGCTGCAGAGGTTTTGCAAACGGGCCAACAATTCATTTGCAAAAGAGCAATTTTGGTCTTTATGTTCATTTTATGTTGTTTTCACTTGATGCTCTTGGTGCTTGTTATTTCTTTGTGTTGCATTGCTTTTACAAAAGCTTCAATGTTTTACAATAAAATTATCTTTAACGCATTAGACCGATCACTGTGATAAGCCAACAATCAGACCTATTATATTGTCACAGCACCACACAGGACACTTGTTTACCAAGTGAGTATGAAAGTTTAGGCCCAGAGTAAAAACTGCAGTGTGACAGTGTATACTTTGTTTGCAACAGGAAGAATTAAAGGGAAAGAGTAAAGAGACAGATGGTGTAGGTGCCATATGCATAATTTATGTCCTTCATGGTGATTTTAGTTCATGATTGATTATATTTTTGATTAGATATCAATTTAATGATTTAATTGCATTTGCATTGCAATAATTAAGTTCAGTGATAATTATTATCTAATTATCATTTACACTATTATTGCTTTTTCTGTTAATGGTATCTTAGATATTTCATTTTTTATAATGTCATTACTTGTGACTGAGTGATAGACAAAATATAAGAAGCCTGTAGCCTTAAGGGTGTGTGGTCTGTTTGCTGCACGGTAGCTACGTAAGTTCATTTTTTGATGGCATGAGAGCCAGGGGAGCTTCACAATAGCAACAGTTTGCATTAGCAGTGGATCTATGTACGCTTTTTTTGTATTTTGTTGAATAAACCTTAAAGACTGTGAAAGACACACTTCTTTGGAACACCCGTCGGCCATAAACTCCAGCAGACTTGGCTGGGTCTTATTGGAAAACCTACAGCTGGTAACTGCTTGTCAGAGGAAAAAAACAAAGAGCCTCAGTCCTAAACAGTACAATCGTTACATTAGAGTAAAAAATATAATATTACTATTGGTCATCCTTGCTGTTGGGTTGCTTCTTACTGATACTATAATATTTTATAGCGATACTATAATATTTTATAGTATCGCTATAGCGATACTATAGTGTTTTATAGTGTGGCATTTTCACTGAATGCGAGTTTAACAGAGTCAGAATTTGGTGAAATCATGTCTTGTTTGTGGTGGAATCCAGGTCTGTGAGTTTAAATATACAAAAAACAACACTGAAATCCATAAGTAGAGACTTTCTATAATGAGTTTGGCCTGTCAGTTTAAGACTTTATGAATTTTACAGTTGAAGCTCCTTATTAGAAAATGTTCACTAATTCATTCCAATAGTCACTTAACAGGAGGGTTTATAACCTCTAAACCTGATCTAGAATCATCTGCTATGGCAGTGATTGTTTTTCATTTTTGTTTCTGCTGTGATATTTTCTGAGCGAACACTTGTAGACATGAGGGTAAAATGTGAAAATTAAATGTTATGAAACATATGCTGCTGCTGAGGTGCAGCTGAATTCTTTAGCAGCTTTCTAATAGAGGGTGTTGTTTGGATTTTGCAGCACTGATGGCACAAAGCGTTAACGTGTCAGACTTCATTTACAGCACAGTGCTGCAGCAATAATCTCATCTGGAACATTAGGTTCGTCACATTTTAGCACATTATTATTCCTATTATTAAAAATTAATCATGTGAATTTTTACGCTTTTTACCATCTTTCTATGACTGAACATCATAATCCAAGAAATTTTAATTTAGAAGGATGCTGATTTCCTGCCTGTAAAAGCGAGTGCACTAACCTAATGTGTTCACAGTGACAACCTCGCTGAAGGGGCCTGTGCCGAGCTTGTTCTGGGCCAGGATGCTGAACTGGTACGTCGTTTCTGGCTCCAAACCAGGCACCAGCATCCAGTCATGGCCTCCAGGCACAGGTATGGAAAGCCAGTCATGTGGACCTAGATGCTCCCTCTTTAGCCTGTGCAGGAGAGGTAAGAGGACACGCAGGAAAGAATCAGATACATACATGAGAGGAAGACAAAAGGTGGTTTTAGATTCTGGTAAAAGTTCAGAGTTGAGTCCTTTCTCAGAATCATTATCATCACACTGCACTGATTTCTGCAACCGCTCTGGCCCCACCACTGATCTCACACCGTGAAATAATACACAACATGAACTGTTGACTTTCACAATACATCTATCACTCAATGGTAATAAGCCCATGCTCCACTCAGCTTTGCAGTTTGCAGTTTGCCCATGCCATCCACACACAGCCTCCACTGCACCTGACCCCGAGATGAAGCACAAAACTGATCTCATGCAACAGCTGTGACGACCGTACAGTAAACACAAAGGGTAACACTGTGATGGATGAGTTTCTTCATTATTTATGCTACAGGACATCGTTTGGTGAGAAAACTTCATAGTATCATTTTAAAATATAATAAACTGAGAAATATTTGGACACCTGCATCACATCACAGAATTTAAGATGCAATGCTGCTACATGGTTCAGTGTAGGTATTAGCACATGCAGTAATAGAGTCTGATGTTTATGGATATTATGTACAGCTGCACAGTGCACAGTCACTGACATCACTAACACTAGCTCTCCATCAGGAAATGTGTCACAGTTTACTTTAAAAAGTCCTGGAAACCCTTTGGTACATGTGCTGTGATGCTATGGCTCAGTCTGTTTGGACAGTGTCTGGAAAGCCACTCTTCATCCCCAGCAAGAGAAATTAATTCTTAAGTTAAAATCCTCTTTTAAATCACAGCAGGACGGCAGAGGCACGGCCCACCTGACAACTGACTCTGAGACAGATGCAGCCCAAAGCTGCTCCACTCACAGAATTTTGCATTCAGTATGAATACCATTACTTTGAGCTGTTTTTTTTTTCTTTCAACTTTTTCATTTTAAAATGAAATAAGACTTGGTTATTGTATGCTGTCACCAGCTGGACTATGCTGTATACTTGTTCACTATCTCGGTCTTGATTGCACACTGAAAGATCATTTCAGGGTGACTTTTTAGCAACAGGAAGAATGGCAAGGAAAGAGTCCGACACAGAATGAACAAGAGACAGGTGAAAGAAAAGCTGAACTGTCCCTGCTCTCCCTTCAATCCTGTCGATATTAGTTGGCCTTTGTATTGTCACGGGCTTGGATGCGGGTCGCCAAGTGGGCCGTGAGTTGGAAAAGGTTCTGTTTGATCGAGTACTGGTGAAGTACAAAGACAGGGGAAGATGATCTAGAGATTAGTGTTTCCCAACCTTTTTTCCTTGAAGCCCCCCCTGCTTGTGTCGAAGACAAGCTAGGCCCCCCCATCCACAACCCCTGCCTGCACAGAGGCATCAAAAGAATAGATAGAAAAGAGTGATACAAACTTTTATTTACAAATATAAACAGTTGTAGGTTTTTGTTCCTATTGTGTTTGTTTATACATGAATTTGATCATCCAGTTGGATGTGCTGTTGGGATTTTTACATTTTAATATGCACAAATATAATTTTGATAACTTGACAACCTCAAAACAGATAAAGCTCTGTGGACCCCCTGAGATCTCTTGGACCCCAGGTTGGGAACCAATGATCTAGAGCAAACTCAACGAAAACATCTGTACAGTGTTAGAACACACAGCAGTTAAATCCAAACACTCTTTGGGTCCCATGGTACTTCAGACTGATGCAGATGTCAGTTTCCCTTCCAGCAACAAATACACTTCATGAG